>CP149050.1:13455000-13467946 GCA_038024825.1 Polylopha cassiicola
CTGTGCTGTGCTGTGCTGTGCTGTGCTGTGCTGTGCTGTGCTGTGCTGTGCTGTGCTGTGCTGTGCTGTGCTGTGCTGTGCTGTGCTGTGCTGTGCTGTGCTGTGCTGTGCTGTGCTGTGCTGTGCTGTGCTGTGCTGTGCTGTGCTGTGCTGTGCTGTGCTGTGCTGTGCTGTGCTGTGCTGTGCTGTGCTGTGCTGTGCTGTGCTGTGCTGTGCTGTGCTGTGCTGTGCTGTGCTGTGCTGTGCTGTGCTGTGCTGTGCTGTGCTGTGCCAGGCCAGCTGTGCTGTGCTGTGCTGTGCTGTGCTGTGCTGTGCTGTGCTGTGCCAGTTGTGCTGTGCTGTGCTGTGCTGTGCTGTGCTGTGCTGTGCTGTGCTGTGCTGTGCTGTGCTGTGCTGTGCTGTGCTGTGCTGTGCTGTGCCAGCTGTGCTGTGCTGTGCTGTGCTGTGCTGTGCTGTGCTGTGCTGTGCTGTGCTGTGCTGTGCTGTGCTGTGCTGTGCTGTGCCAGGCTGTGCTGTGCTGTGCTGTGCTGTGCTGTGCTGTGCTGTGCTGTGCTGTGCTGTGCTGTGCTGTGCTGTGCTGTGCTGTGCTGTGCTGTGCTGTGCTGTGCTGTGCTGTGCTGTGCTGTGCTGTGCTGTGCTGCCAGGCCTGTGCTGTGCTGTGCTGTGCTGTGCTGTGCTGTGCTGTGCTGTGCTGTGCTGTGCTGTGCTGTGCTGTGCTGTGCTGTGCTGTGCTGTGCTGTGCTGTGCCAGGCTGTGCTGTGCTGTGCTGTGCTGTGCTGTGCCAGGCTGTGCTGTGCTGTGCTGTGCTGTGCCAGGCCAGGCCAGTGCTGTGCTGTGCCAGGCCAGCTGTGCCAGGCCAGGCCAGGCTGTGCTGTGCCAGGCTGTGCTGTGCCAGGCCAGGCTGTGCTGTGTCAGGCCAGGCTGTGCTGTGCCAGGCCAGGCCAGGCCAGGCCAGGCTGTGCCAGGCCAGGCCAGGCCAGGCCAGGCCAGGCCAGGCCAGGCCAGGCCAGGCCAGGCCAGGCCAGGCCAGGCCAGGCCAGGCCAGGCCAGGCCAGGCTGTGCTGTGCTGCCAGGCTGTGCCAGGCTGTGCTGTGCTGTGCTGTGCCAGGCTGTGCTGTGCTGTGCTGTGCTGTGCTGTGCTGTGCCAGGCCAGGCCAGGCCAGGCCAGGCCAGGCCAGGCCAGGCCAGGCTGTGCTGTGCTGTGCTGTGCTGTGCTGTGCTGTGCTGTGCTGTGCTGTGCTGTGCTGTGCTGTGTCAGGCTGTGCTGTGCTGTGCTGTGCTGTGCTGTGCTGTGCTGTGCTGTGCTGTGCTGTGCTGTGCTGTGCTGTGCTGTGCTGTGCTGTGCTGTGCTGTGCTGTGCTGTGCTGTGCTGTGCTGTGCTGTGCTGTGCTGTGCTGTGCTGTGCTGTGCTGTGCTGTGCCAGGCTGTGCTGTGCTGTGCTGTGCTGTGCTGTGCTGTGCTGTGCTGTGCTGTGCTGTGCTGTGCTGTGCTGTGCTGTGCTGTGCTGTGCTGTGCTGTGCTGTGCTGTGCTGTGCTGTGCTGTGCTGTGCTGTGCTGTGCTGTGCTGTGCTGTGCTGTGCTGTGCTGTGCTGTGCTGTGCTGTGCTGTGCTGTGCTGTGCTGTGCTGTGCTGTGCTGTGCTGTGCTGTGCTGTGCTGTGCTGTGCTGTGCTGTGCTGTGCTGTGCTGTGCTGTGCTGTGCTGTGCTGTGCTGTGCTGTGCTGTGCTGTGCTGTGCTGTGCTGTGCTGTGCTGTGCTGTGCTGTGCTGTGCTGTGCTGTGCTGTGCTGTGCTGTGCTGTGCTGTGCTGTGCCGTGCTGTGCTGTGCTGTGCTGTGCTGTGCTGTGCTGTGCTGTGCTGTGCTGTGCTGTGCTGTGCTGTGCTGTGCTGTGCTGTGCTGTGCTGTGCTGTGCTGTGCTGTGCTGTGCTGTGCCAGTGCTGTGCTGTGCCAGGCCAGGCCAGCTGTGCTGTGCTGTGCTGTGCTGTGCTGTGCCAGGCCAGGCCAGGCCAGGCTGTGCTGTGCCAGGCCAGGCCAGGCCAGGCTGTGCTGTGCTGTGCCAGGCCAGGCTGTGCCAGGCCAGGCCAGGCTGTGCCAGGCCAGGCCAGGCTGTGCCAGCTGTGCCAGGCCAGGCCAGGCCAGGCCAGGCCAGGCCAGGCCAGGCCAGGCCAGGCTGTGTCAGGCCAGGCCAGGCCAGGCCAGGCCAGGCTGTGCTGTGCCAGGCCAGGCCAGGCCAGGCTGTGCTGTGCCAGGCCAGGCCAGGCCAGGCCAGGCTGTGCTGTGCTGTGCTGTGCCAGGCCAGGCCAGGCCAGGCTGTGCTGTGCTGTGCTGTGCTGTGCTGTGCTGTGCTGTGCTGTGCTGTGCTGTGCTGTGCTGTGCCAGGCCAGCTGTGCTGTGCTGTGCTGTGCCAGGCTGTGCTGTGCTGTGCTGTGCTGTGCTGTGCTGTGCTGTGCTGTGCTGTGCTGTGCTGTGCTGTGCTGTGCTGTGCTGTGCTGTGCTGTGCTGTGCTGTGCCAGGCCAGGCTGTGCTGTGCTGTGCTGTGCTGTGCTGTGCTGTGCTGTGCTGTGCTGTGCTGTGCTGTGCTGTGCTGTGCCAGGCTGTGCTGTGCTGTGCTGTGCTGTGCTGTGCTGTGCTGTGCTGTGCTGTGCTGTGCTGTGCTGTGCTGTGCTGTGCTGTGCTGTGCTGTGCTGTGCTGTGCTGTGCTGTGCTGTGCTGTGCTGTGCTGTGCTGTGCTGTGCTGTGCTGTGCTGTGCTGTGCTGTGCTGTGCTGTGCTGTGCTGTGCTGTGCTGTGCTGTGCTGTGCTGTGCTGTGCTGTGCTGTGCTGTGCTGTGCTGTGCTGTGCTGTGCTGTGCTGTGCTGTGCTGTGCTGTGCTGTGCTGTGCTGTGCTGTGCTGTGCTGTGCTGTGCTGTGCTGTGCTGTGCTGTGCTGTGCTGTGCCAGGCTGTGCTGTGCTGTGCTGTGCTGTGCTGTGCTGTGCTGTGCTGTGCTGTGCTGTGCTGTGCTGTGCTGTGCTGTGCTGTGCTGTGCTGTGCTGTGCTGTGCTGTGCTGTGCTGTGCTGTGCTGTGCTGTGCTGTGCTGTGCTGTGCTGTGCTGTGCTGTGCCAGGCCAGGCCAGGCCAGGCCAGTGCTGTGCTGTGCTGTGCCAGGCTGTGCCAGGCCAGGCCAGGCCAGGCCAGGCTGTGCTGTGCCAGGCCAGGCTGTGCTGTGCTGTGCTGTGCTGTGCTGTGCTGTGCTGTGCCAGGCCAGGCTGTGCTGTGCCAGGCCAGGCCAGGCCAGGCCAGGCCAGGCCAGGCCAGGCCAGGCCAGGCCAGGCTGTGCCAGGCCAGGCCAGGCCAGGCCAGGCCAGGCCAGGCCAGGCCAGGCTGTGTCAGGCCAGGCCAGGCCAGGCCAGGCCAGGCCAGGCCAGGCCAGGCCAGGCCAGGCCAGGCCAGGCCAGGCCAGGCCAGGCCAGGCCAGGCCAGGCTGTGCTGTGCTGTGCTGTGCTGTGCTGTGCCAGGCTGTGCTGTGCTGTGCTGTGCTGTGCTGTGCTGTGCCAGTGTGCTGTGCTGTGCTGTGCTGTGCTGTGCTGTGCTGTGCTGTGCTGTGCTGTGCTGTGCTGTGCTGTGCTGTGCTGTGCCAGGCTGTGCTGTGCTGTGCTGTGCTGTGCTGTGCTGTGCTGTGCTGTGCTGTGCTGTGCTGTGCTGTGCTGTGCTGTGCTGTGCTGTGCTGTGCTGTGCTGTGCTGTGCTGTGCTGTGCTGTGCTGTGCTGTGCTGTGCTGTGCTGTGCTGTGCTGTGCTGTGCTGTGCTGTGCTGTGCTGTGCTGTGCCAGGCCAGGCTGTGCTGTGCTGTGCTGTGCTGTGCTGTGCTGTGCTGTGCTGTGCTGTGCTGTGCTGTGCTGTGCTGTGCTGTGCTGTGCTGTGCTGTGCTGTGCTGTGCTGTGCTGTGCTGTGCTGTGCTGTGCTGTGCTGTGCTGTGCTGTGCTGTGCTGTGCTGTGCTGTGCTGTGCTGTGCTGTGCTGTGCTGTGCTGTGCCAGGTGCTGTGCTGTGCTGTGCTGTGCTGTGCTGTGCTGTGCTGTGCTGTGCTGTGCTGTGCTGTGCTGTGCTGTGCTGTGCTGTGCTGTGCTGTGCTGTGCTGTGCTGTGCTGTGCTGTGCCAGCTGTGCTGTGCTGTGCTGTGCCAGGCTGTGCTGTGCTGTGCTGTGCTGTGCTGTGCTGTGCTGTGCTGTGCTGTGCCAGGCCAGGCTGTGCTGTGCTGTGCTGTGCTGTGCCAGGCTGTGCTGTGCTGTGCTGTGCTGTGCTGTGCTGTGCTGTGCTGTGCTGTGCTGTGCTGTGCTGTGCCAGGCCAGGTGCTGTGCTGTGCTGTGCTGTGCTGTGCTGTGCTGTGCTGTGCTGTGCTGTGCTGTGCCAGGCCAGGCCAGGCTGTGCTGTGCTGTGCTGTGCTGTGCTGTGCTGTGCCAGGCCAGGCCAGGCCAGGCCAGGCCAGGCCAGGCTGTGTCAGGCCAGGCCAGGCCAGGCCAGGCCAGGCCAGGCCAGGCCAGGCCAGGCCAGGCCAGGCCAGGCCAGGCCAGGCCAGGCCAGGCCAGGCCAGGCCAGGCCAGGCCAGGCCAGGCTGTGCCAGGCCAGGCCAGGTGCTGTGCTGTGCTGTGCTGTGCTGTGCCAGGCCAGGCCAGGCTGTGCTGTGCTGTGCTGTGCTGTGCTGTGCTGTGCTGTGCTGTGCTGTGCTGTGCTGTGCTGTGCTGTGCTGTGCTGTGCTGTGCTGTGCTGTGCTGTGCTGTGCTGTGCTGTGCTGTGCTGTGCTGTGCTGTGCTGTGCTGTGCTGTGCTGTGCTGTGCTGTGCTGTGCCAGGCCAGGCCAGCTGTGCTGTGCTGTGCTGTGCTGTGCTGTGCTGTGCTGTGCTGTGCTGTGCTGTGCTGTGCTGTGCTGTGCTGTGCTGTGCTGTGCTGTGCTGTGCTGTGCTGTGCTGTGCTGTGCTGTGCTGTGCTGTGCTGTGCTGTGCTGTGCTGTGCCAGGCTGTGCTGTGCTGTGCTGTGCTGTGCTGTGCTGTGCTGTGCTGTGCTGTGCTGTGCTGTGCTGTGCTGTGCTGTGCTGTGCTGTGCTGTGCTGTGCTGTGCTGTGCTGTGCTGTGCTGTGCTGTGCTGTGCTGTGCTGTGCTGTGCTGTGCTGTGCTGTGCTGTGCTGTGCTGTGCTGTGCCAGTGCTGTGCTGTGCTGTGCTGTGCTGTGCTGTGCTGTGCTGTGCTGTGCTGTGCTGTGCTGTGCTGTGCTGTGCCAGGCTGTGCTGTGCTGTGCTGTGCTGTGCTGTGCTGTGCTGTGCTGTGCTGTGCTGTGCTGTGCTGTGCTGTGCTGTGCTGTGCTGTGCTGTGCTGTGCTGTGCCAGTGCTGTGCTGTGCTGTGCTGTGCTGTGCTGTGCTGTGCTGTGCTGTGCCAGGCTGTGCCAGGCTGTGCTGTGCTGTGCTGTGCTGTGCCAGGCCAGGCCAGGCCAGGCCAGGCCAGGCCAGGCCAGGCCAGGCTGTGCTGTGCTGTGCTGTGCTGTGCTGTGCCAGGCCAGGCTGTGCTGTGCCAGGCCTGTGCTGTGCTGTGCTGTGCTGTGCTGTGCTGTGCTGTGCTGTGCTGTGCCAGGCCAGGCCAGGCTGTGCTGTGCTGTGCCAGGCCAGGCTGTGCCAGGCCAGGCCAGGCTGTGCTGTGCCAGGCCAGGCCAGGCCAGGCCAGGCCAGGCCAGGCCAGGCCAGGCCAGGCCAGGCTGTGCTGTGCTGTGCTGTGCTGTGCTGTGCTGTGCTGTGCTGTGCTGTGCTGTGCTGTGCTGTGCTGTGCTGTGCTGTGCCAGGCTGTGCTGTGCTGTGCTGTGCTGTGCTGTGCTGTGCTGTGCTGTGCTGTGCTGTGCTGTGCTGTGCTGTGCTGTGCTGTGCTGTGCTGTGCTGTGCTGTGCCAGGCTGTGCTGTGCTGTGCTGTGCTGTGCTGTGCTGTGCTGTGCTGTGCTGTGCTGTGCTGTGCTGTGCTGTGCTGTGCTGTGCTGTGCTGTGCTGTGCTGTGCTGTGCTGTGCTGTGCTGTGCTGTGCTGTGCTGTGCTGTGCTGTGCTGTGCTGTGCTGTGCTGTGCTGTGCTGTGCTGTGCTGTGCTGTGCTGTGCTGTGCTGTGCTGTGCTGTGCTGTGCTGTGCTGTGCTGTGCTGTGCTGTGCTGTGCTGTGCTGTGCTGTGCTGTGCTGTGCTGTGCTGTGCTGTGCTGTGCTGTGCTGTGCTGTGCTGTGCTGTGCTGTGCTGTGCTGTGCTGTGCTGTGCTGTGCTGTGCTGTGCTGTGCTGTGCTGTGCTGTGCTGTGCTGTGCTGTGCTGTGCTGTGCTGTGCTGTGCTGTGCTGTGCTGTGCTGTGCTGTGCTGTGCTGTGCTGTGCTGTGCTGTGCTGTGCTGTGCTGTGCTGTGCTGTGCTGTGCCAGGCTGTGCTGTGCTGTGCTGTGCTGTGCTGTGCTGTGCTGTGCTGTGCTGTGCTGTGCTGTGCTGTGCTGTGCTGTGCTGTGCTGTGCTGTGCTGTGCTGTGCTGTGCTGTGCTGTGCTGTGCTGTGCTGTGCTGTGCTGTGCTGTGCTGTGCTGTGCTGTGCTGTGCTGTGCTGTGCTGTGCTGTGCTGTGCTGTGCTGTGCCAGGCTGTGCTGTGCTGTGCTGTGCTGTGCTGTGCTGTGCTGTGCTGTGCTGTGCTGTGCCAGGTGCTGTGCTGTGCCAGGCCAGGCTGTGCTGTGCTGTGCTGTGCTGTGCTGTGCTGTGCCAGGCCAGGCTGTGCTGTGCTGTGCTGTGCTGTGCTGTGCCAGGCCAGGCCAGGCCAGGCCAGGCTGTGCTGTGCTGTGCTGTGCTGTGCTGTGCTGTGCCAGGCCAGGCTGTGCTGTGTCAGGCCAGGCCAGGCCAGGCCAGGCCAGGCCAGGCCAGGCCAGGCCAGGCCAGGCCAGGCCAGGCCAGGCCAGGCTGTGTGGCCAGGCCAGGCCAGGCCAGGCCAGGCCAGGCCAGGCCAGGCTGTGCCAGGCTGTGCAGGCCAGGCCAGGCTGTGCTGTGCTGTGCTGTGCTGTGCTGTGCTGTGCTGTGCCAGGCTGTGCTGTGCTGTGCTGTGCTGTGCCAGGCTGTGCTGTGCCAGCTGTGCTGTGCTGTGCTGTGCTGTGCTGTGCTGTGCTGTGCCAGGCTGTGCTGTGCTGTGCTGTGCTGTGCTGTGCTGTGCTGTGCTGTGCTGTGCTGTGCTGTGCTGTGCTGTGCTGTGCTGTGCTGTGCTGTGCTGTGCTGTGCTGTGCTGTGCTGTGCTGTGCTGTGCTGTGCTGTGCCAGCTGTGCTGTGCTGTGCTGTGCTGTGCTGTGCTGTGCTGTGCTGTGCTGTGCTGTGCTGTGCTGTGCTGTGCTGTGCTGTGCTGTGCTGTGCTGTGCTGTGCTGTGCTGTGCTGTGCTGTGCTGTGCTGTGCTGTGCTGTGCTGTGCTGTGCTGTGCTGTGCTGTGCTGTGCTGTGCTGTGCTGTGCTGTGCTGTGCTGTGCTGTGCTGTGCTGTGCTGTGCTGTGCTGTGCTGTGCTGTGCTGTGCTGTGCTGTGCTGTGCTGTGCTGTGCTGTGCTGTGCTGTGCTGTGCTGTGCTGTGCTGTGCTGTGCTGTGCTGTGCTGTGCTGTGCTGTGCTGTGCTGTGCTGTGCTGTGCTGTGCTGTGCTGTGCTGTGCTGTGCCAGTTGTGCTGTGCTGTGCTGTGCTGTGCTGTGCTGTGCTGTGCTGTGCTGTGCTGTGCTGTGCTGTGCTGTGCTGTGCTGTGCTGTGCTGTGCTGTGCTGTGCTGTGCCAGGCCAGTTGTGCTGTGCTGTGCTGTGCTGTGCTGTGCTGTGCTGTGCTGTGCTGTGCTGTGCTGTGCTGTGCTGTGCTGTGCTGTGCCAGGCCAGGCCAGGCCAGGCTGTGCTGTGCTGTGCTGTGCTGTGCTGTGCTGTGCTGTGCTGTGCTGTGTCAGGCCAGGCCAGGCTGTGCTGTGCTGTGCTGTGCTGTGCTGTGCTGTGCTGTGCTGTGCCAGGCTGTGCTGTGCTGTGCTGTGTCAGGCCAGGTGCTGTGCCAGGCCAGGCCAGGCTGTGCTGTGCTGTGCTGTGCCAGGCCAGGCCAGGCCAGGCCAGGCCAGGCCAGGCCAGCTGTGCTGTGCCAGGCCAGGCCAGGCCAGGCTGTGCCAGGCCAGGCCTGTGCTGTGCTGTGCCAGTTGTGCTGTGCTGTGCTGTGCTGTGCTGTGCTGTGCTGTGCTGTGCTGTGCTGTGCTGTGCTGTGCCAGGCTGTGCTGTGCTGTGCTGTGCTGTGCCAGGCTGTGCCAGGCCAGGCTGTGCTGTGCTGTGCTGTGCTGTGCTGTGCTGTGCTGTGCTGTGCTGTGCTGTGCTGTGCTGTGCCAGGCTGTGCTGTGCTGTGTCAGGCTGTGCTGTGCTGTGCTGTGCTGTGCTGTGCTGTGCTGTGCTGTGCTGTGCTGTGCTGTGCTGTGCTGTGCTGTGCTGTGCTGTGCTGTGCTGTGCTGTGCTGTGCTGTGCTGTGCTGTGCTGTGCTGTGCTGTGCTGTGCTGTGCTGTGCTGTGCTGTGCTGTGCCAGGCCTGTGCTGTGCTGTGCTGTGCCAGGCTGTGCTGTGCTGTGCTGTGCTGTGCTGTGCTGTGCTGTGCTGTGCTGTGCTGTGCTGTGCCAGGCCAGGCTGTGCCAGCTGTGCTGTGCTGTGCTGTGCTGTGCCAGTGCTGTGCTGTGCTGTGCTGTGCTGTGCTGTGCTGTGCTGTGCTGTGCTGTGCTGTGCTGTGCCAGGCCAGGCTGTGCTGTGCTGTGCTGTGCTGTGCTGTGCTGTGCTGTGCTGTGCTGTGTGCCAGGCCAGGCTGTGCTGTGCCAGGCTGTGCTGTGCTGTGCTGTGCCAGGCCAGGCCAGGTGCTGTGCTGTGCTGTGCTGTGCTGTGCTGTGCCAGGCCAGGCTGTGCTGTGCTGTGCCAGGCCAGGTGCTGTGCTGTGCCAGGCTGTGCTGTGCTGTGCTGTGCTGTGCTGTGCTGTGCTGTGCTGTGCCAGGCCAGGCTGTGCCAGGCTGTGCCAGCTGTGCTGTGCCAGGCTGTGCCAGCTGTGCTGTGCCAGGCCAGGCCAGGCCAGGCCAGGCCAGGCCAGGCCAGGCCAGGCTGTGTCAGGCCAGGCCAGGCCAGGCTGTGCCAGGCTGTGCTGTGCTGTGCCAGGCCAGGCCAGGCCAGGCCAGGCCAGGCCAGGCCAGGCCAGGCCAGGCTGTGCTGTGCCAGGCCAGGCCAGGCCAGGCCAGGCCAGGCCAGGCCAGGCCAGGCCAGGCCAGCCAGCCAGGCCAGGCCAGGCCAGGCCAGGCCAGGCCAGGCCAGGCCAGGCCAGGCCAGGCCAGGCCAGGCCAGGCTGTGCTGTGCTGTGCTGTGCTGTGCCAGGCTGTGCTGTGCTGTGCCAGGCCAGGCTGTGCTGTGCTGTGCTGTGCTGTGCTGTGCTGTGCCAGGCCAGCTGTGCTGTGCTGTGCTGTGCTGTGCTGTGCTGTGCTGTGCTGTGCTGTGCTGTGCTGTGCTGTGCTGTGCTGTGCTGTGCTGTGCTGTGCTGTGCTGTGCTGTGCTGTGCCAGGCCAGGCTGTGCTGTGCTGTGCTGTGCTGTGCTGTGCTGTGCTGTGCTGTGCTGTGCTGTGCCAGGCTGTGCTGTGCCAGGCTGTGCTGTGCTGTGCTGTGCTGTGCTGTGCTGTGCTGTGCTGTGCTGTGCTGTGCTGTGCTGTGCTGTGCTGTGCTGTGCCAGGCTGTGCTGTGCTGTGCTGTGCTGTGCTGTGCTGTGCTGTGCTGTGCTGTGCTGTGCTGTGCCAGGTGCTGTGCTGTGCTGTGCTGTGCTGTGCTGTGCTGTGCTGTGCTGTGCTGTGCTGTGCTGTGCTGTGCTGTGCTGTGCTGTGCTGTGCTGTGCTGTGCTGTGCTGTGCTGTGCTGTGCTGTGCAGGCCAGGCCAGGCCAGTGCTGTGCTGTGCCAGGCCAGGCCAGGCTGTGCTGTGCTGTGCTGTGCTGTGCTGTGCTGTGCTGTGCTGTGCTGTGCTGTGCTGTGCTGTGCCAGGCTGTGCTGTGCTGTGCTGTGCTGTGCTGTGCTGTGCCAGGCCAGGCCAGTTGTGCTGTGCTGTGCTGTGCTGTGCTGTGCTGTGCTGTGCCAGGCCAGGCTGTGCTGTGCTGTGCCAGGCCAGCTGTGCCAGGCCAGGCCAGGCCAGGCCAGGCTGTGCCAGGCCAGGCCAGGCCAGGCCAGGCCAGGCCAGGCCAGGCTGTGCCAGGCCAGGCCAGGCCAGGCCAGGCCAGGCTGTGCCAGGCCAGGCCAGGCTGTGCTGTGCTGTGCTGTGCTGTGCTGTGCCAGGCCAGGCCAGGCCAGGCTGTGCTGTGCTGTGCTGTGCTGTGCTGTGCTGTGCTGTGCCAGGCTGTGCCAGGCCAGGTGCTGTGCTGTGCTGTGCCAGGCTGTGCCAGGCCAGGCTGTGCTGTGCTGTGCTGTGCTGTGCTGTGCTGTGCTGTGCTGTGCTGTGCTGTGCTGTGCCAGGCTGTGCTGTGCTGTGCTGTGCTGTGCTGTGCTGTGCTGTGCTGTGCTGTGCTGTGCTGTGCTGTGCTGTGCTGTGCTGTGCTGTGCTGTGCTGTGCTGTGCTGTGCTGTGCTGTGCTGTGCTGTGCTGTGCTGTGCTGTGCTGTGCTGTGCTGTGCTGTGCTGTGCTGTGCTGTGCTGTGCTGTGCTGTGCTGTGCTGTGCTGTGCTGTGCTGTGCTGTGCTGTGCTGTGCTGTGCTGTGCTGTGCTGTGCTGTGCTGTGCTGTGCTGTGCTGTGCTGTGCTGTGCTGTGCTGTGCTGTGCTGTGCTGTGCTGTGCTGTGCTGTGCTGTGCTGTGTCAGGCTGTGCTGTGCTGTGCTGTGCTGTGCTGTGCTGTGCTGTGCTGTGCTGTGCTGTGCCAGGCTGTGCTGTGCTGTGCTGTGCTGTGCTGTGCTGTGCTGTGCTGTGCTGTGCTGTGCTGTGCTGTGCTGTGCTGTGCCAGGCTGTGCTGTGCTGTGCTGTGCTGTGCTGTGCTGTGCTGTGCCAGGCCAGGCTGTGCTGTGCTGTGCTGTGCTGTGCTGTGCTGTGCCAGGCTGTGCTGTGCTGTGCTGTGCTGTGCTGTGCCAGGCTGTGCTGTGCTGTGCTGTGCTGTGCCAGGCTGTGCTGTGCCAGGCTGTGCCAGCTGTGCTGTGCTGTGCTGTGCTGTGCTGTGCTGTGCTGTGCCAGGTGCTGTGCCAGGCTGTGCCAGGCCAGGCTGTGCTGTGCTGTGCTGTGCTGTGCTGTGCTGTGCTGTGCTGTGCTGTGTCAGGCCAGCTGTGCCAGGCCAGGCTGTGCTGTGCTGTGCTGTGCTGTGCTGTGCTGTGCTGTGCTGTGCTGTGCTGTGCTGTGCCAGGCCAGGCCAGGCCAGGCCAGGCCAGGCCAGGCCAGGCCAGGCCAGGCCAGGCCAGGCCAGGCCAGGCCAGGCTGTGCTGTGCTGTGCTGTGCTGTGCTGTGCTGTGCTGTGCCAGGCTGTGCTGTGCTGTGCTGTGCTGTGCTGTGCTGTGCCAGGCTGTGCTGTGCCAGGCTGTGCTGTGCTGTGCTGTGCTGTGCTGTGCTGTGCTGTGCTGTGCTGTGCTGTGCTGTGCTGTGCTGTGCTGTGCTGTGCTGTGCTGTGCTGTGCTGTGCTGTGCTGTGCTGTGCTGTGCTGTGCTGTGCTGTGCCAGGCTGTGCTGTGCTGTGCTGTGCCAGGCCAGGCTGTGCTGTGCTGTGCTGTGCTGTGCTGTGCTGTGCTGTGCTGTGCCAGGCTGTGCTGTGCTGTGCTGTGCTGTGCTGTGCTGTGCTGTGCTGTGCTGTGCTGTGCTGTGCTGTGCTGTGCTGTGCTGTGCTGTGCTGTGCTGTGCTGTGCTGTGCTGTGCTGTGCTGTGCTGTGCTGTGCTGTGCTGTGCTGTGCTGTGCTGTGCTGTGCTGTGCTGTGCTGTGCTGTGCTGTGCTGTGCTGTGCTGTGCTGTGCTGTGCTGTGCTGTGCTGTGCTGTGCCAGGCCAGGCTGTGCTGTGCTGTGCTGTGCTGTGCTGTGCTGTGCTGTGCTGTGCTGTGCTGTGCCAGTGCTGTGCTGTGCTGTGCTGTGCTGTGCTGTGCTGTGCTGTGCTGTGCTGTGCTGTGCTGTGCTGTGCTGTGCTGTGCCAGGCTGTGCCTGTGCTGTGCTGTGCTGTGCTGTGCTGTGCTGTGCTGTGCTGTGCTGTGCTGTGCTGTGCTGTGCTGTGCTGTGCTGTGCTGTGCTGTGCTGTGCTGTGCCAGGCTGTGCTGTGCTGTGCTGTGCTGTGCTGTGCCAGGCTGTGCTGTGCTGTGCTGTGCTGTGCTGTGCTGTGCTGTGCTGTGCTGTGCTGTGCTGTGCTGTGCCAGTGCTGTGCTGTGCTGTGCTGTGCTGTGCTGTGCTGTGCCAGGCTGTGCTGTGCTGTGCCAGCCAGGCTGTGCTGTGCTGTGCCAGAAGTGCCAGGCCGGTGCTGTGCTGTGCCAGGCTGTGCTGCTGTGCTGTGCCAGGCTGTGCTGTGCTGTGCTGTGCTGTGCTGTGCTGTGCTGTGCTGTGCTGTGCTGTGCTGTGCTGTGCTGTGCTGTGCTGTGCTGTGCTGTGCTGTGCTGTGCCAGGCTGTGCTGTGCTGTGCTGTGCTGTGCTGTGCCAGGCCAGGCCAGCTGTGCTGTGCCAGGCCAGGCCAGGCCAGGCTGTGCTGTGCTGTGCCAGGCCAGTGCTGTGCTGTGCTGTGCTGTGCTGTGCCAGGCCAGGCCAGCTGTGCCAGGCCAGGCCAGGCTGTGCTGTGCTGTGCTGTGCTGTGCCAGGCCAGGCCAGGCCAGTGCTGTGCCAGGCTGTGCTGTGTCAGGCCAGGCCAGGCCAGGCCAGGCCAGGCCAGGCCAGGCCAGGCCAGGCCAGGCCAGGCCAGGCCAGGCCAGGCCAGGCCAGGCCAGGCCAGGCCAGGTTGTGCTGTGCTCAGGCTGTGTCTGTGCCAGGCCAGGTTGTGTTGTGC
>CP149051.1:2500-5000 GCA_038024825.1 Polylopha cassiicola
AACCTAACCTAACCTAACCTAACCTAACCTAACCTAACCTAACCTAACCTAACCTAACCTAACCTAACCTAACCTAACCTAACCTAACCTAACCTAACCTAACCTAACCTAACCTAACCTAACCTAACCTAACCTAACCTAACCTAACCTAACCTAACCTAACCTAACCTAACCTAACCTAACCTAACCTAACCTAACCTAACCTAACCTAACCTAACCTAACCTAACCTAACCTAACCTAACCTAACCTAACCTAACCTAACCTAACCTAACCTAACCTAACCTAACCTACCTAACCTAACCTAACCTAACCTAACCTAACCTAACCTAACCTAACCTAACCTAACCTAACCTAACCTAACCTAACCTAACCTAACCTAACCTAACCTAACCTAACCTAACCTAACCTAACCTAACCTAACCTAACCTAACCTAACCTAACCTAACCTAACCTAACCTAACCTAACCTAACCTAACATAACATAACATAACATAACCTAACCTAACCTAACCTAACATAACCTAACCTAACCTAAACTAACCTAACCTAACCTAACCTAACCTAACCTAACCTAACCTAACCTAACCTAACCTAACCTAACCTAACCTAACCTAACCTAACCTAACCTAACCTAACCTAACCTAACCTAACCTAACCTAACCTAACCTAACCTAACCTAACCTAACCTAACCTAACCTAACCTAACCTAACCTAACCTAACCTAACCTAACCTAACCTAACCTAACCTAACCTAACCTAACCTAACCTAACCTAACCTAACCTAACCTAACCTAACCTAACCTAACCTAACCTAACCTAACCTAACCTAACCTAACCTAACATAACCTAACCTAACCTAACCTAACCTAACCTAACCTAACCTAACCTAACCTAACCTAACCTAAACTAAACTAACCTAACCTAACCTAACCTAACCTAACCTAACCTAACCTAACCTAACCTAACCTAACCTAACCTAACCTAACCTAACCTAACCTAACCTAACCTAACCTAACCTAACCTAACCTAACCTAACCTAACCTAACCTAACCTAACCTAACCTAACCTAACCTAACCTAACCTAACCTAACCTAACCTAACCTAACCTAACCTAACCTAACCTAACCTAACCTAACCTAACCTAACCTAACCTAACCTAACCTAACCTAACCTAACCTAACCTAACCTAACCTAACCTAACCTAACCTAACCTAACCTAACCTAACCTAACCTAACCTAACCTAACCTAACCTAACCTAACCTAACCTAACCTAACCTAACCTAACCTAACCTAACCTAACCTAACCTAACCTAACCTAACCTAACCTAACCTAACCTAACCTAACCTAACCTAACCTAACCTAACCTAACCTAACCTAACCTAACCTAACCTAACCTAACCTAACCTAACCTAACCTAACCTAACCTAACCTAACCTAACCTAACCTAACCTAACCTAACCTAACCTAACCTAACCTAACCTAACCTAACCTAACCTAACCTAACCTAACCTAACCTAACCTAACCTAACCTAACCTAACCTAACCTAACCTAACCTAACCTAACCTAACCTAACCTAACCTAACCTAACCTAACCTAACCTAACCTAACCTAACCTTACCTAACCTAACCTAACCTAACCTAACCTAACCTAACCTAACCTAACCTAACCTAACCTAACCTAACCTAACCTAACCTAACCTAACCTAACCTAACCTAACCTAACCTAACCTAACCTAACCTAACCTAACCTAACCTAACCTAACCTAACCTAACCTAAACTAACCTAACCTAACCTAACCTAACCTAACCTAACGTAACCTAACCTAACCTAACCTAACCTAACCTAACCTAACCTAACCTAACCTAACCTAACCTAACCTAACCTAACCTATCCTAACCTAACCTAACCTAACCTAACCTAACCTAACCTAACCTAACCTAACCTAACCTAACCTAACCTAACCTAACCTAACCTAACCTAACCTAACCTAACCTAACCTAACCTAACCTAACCTAACCTAACCTAACCTAACCTAACACTACCTAACCTAACCTAACCTAACCTAACCTAACCTAACCTAACCTAACCTAACCTAACCTATACTAACCTAACCTAACCTAACCTAACCTAACCTAACCTAACCTAACCTAACCTAACCTAAACTAACCTTAACTAACCTAACATAACCTAACCTAACCTAACCTAACCTAACCTAACCTAACCTAACCTAACCTAACCTAACATAACCTAACCTAACCTAACCTAACCTAACCTAACCTAACCTAACCTAACCTAACCTAACCTAACCTAACCTAACCTAACCTAACCTAACCTAACCTAACCTAACCTAACCTAACCTAACCTAACCTAACCTAACCTAACCTAACCTAACCTAACCTAACCTAACCTAACCTAACCTAATCTAACCTAACCTAACCTAACCTAACCTAACCTAACCTAACCTAACCTAACCTAACCTAACCTAACCTAACCTA
>CP149051.1:10000-42500 GCA_038024825.1 Polylopha cassiicola
TAACCTAACCTAACCTAACCTAACCTAACCGACCTAACCTAACACCTAACCTAACCTAACCTAACCTAACTTAACCTAATTAACCTAAAGTAACCTAAGCTAACCTAACCTAACCTATCCTAACCTAACCTAACCTAACCTAACCTAACCTAACCTAACCTAACCTAACCTAACCTAACCTAACCTAACCTAACCTAAACTAACCTAACCTAACCTAACCTAACCTAACCTAACCTAACCTAACCTAACCTAACCTAACCTAACCTAACCTAACCTAACCTAACCTAACCTAACCTAACCTATCCGGATCTAACCTAACCTAACCTAACCTAACCTAACCTAACCTAACCTAACCTAACCTAACCTAACCTAACCTAACCTAACCTAACCTGATCTAAGCTATCCTAACCTAACCTAACCTAACCTAACCTAACCTAACCTAACCTAATTCTAACCTAATCCAATCCTAACCTAACCTAACCTAATTCTAACCTAACCTAACCTAACCTAACCTAATCCTAACCTAACCTAACCTAATCCTAACCTAACCTAACCTAACCTATCCTAACCTAACCTAACCTAACCTAACCTAACATATCCTAACCTAACCTAACCTAACCTAACCTAACCTAACCTAACCTAACCTAACCTAACCTAACCTAACCTAACCTAATCCTAACCTAACCTAACCTAACCTAACCTAACCTAATCCTAACCTAACCTAACCTAACCTAACCTAACCTAACCTAACCTAACCTAACCTAACCTAACCTAACCTAACCTAACCTAACCTAACCTAACTTAACCTAACCTAACCTATCCTAACCTAACCTAACCTAACCTAACCTAACCTAACCTAACCTAACCTAACCTAACATAAACTAACCTAACCTAACCTAACCTAACCTAACTCAATCCTAACCTAACCTAACCTAACCTAACCTAACCTAACCTAACCTAACCTAACCTAATCCTAACCTAACCTAACCTAACCTAACCTAACTTAACCTAACCTAACCTAACCTAACCTAACCTAACCTAACCTAACCTAACCTAACCTAACCTAACCTAACCTAACCTAACCTAACCTAACCTAACCTAACCTAACCTAACCTAACCTAACCTAACCTAACCTAACCTAACCTAACCTAACCTAACCTAACCTATCCTAACCTAACCTAACCTAACCTAACCTAACCTAACCTAACCTAACCTAACCTAACCTAACCTAACCTAACCTAACCTAACCTAACCTAACCTAACCTAACCTACCCTCACCTAAGCTATCCTGACCTAACCTAACCTAACCTAACCTAACCTAACCTAACCTAACCTAACCTAACCTAACCTAACCTAACCTAACCTAACCTAACCTAACCTAACCTAACCTAACCTAACCTAACCTAACCTAACTTAACCGACCTAACCTAACCTAACCTAACGACCTAACCGACCGACCTAACCTAACCTAACCTAACTTAACTTAACCGACCGACCGACCGACCGACCGACCGACCGACCGACCGACCGACCGACCGAATTGACCGACCGACCGACCGACCGACCGACCGACCGACCGACCGACCGACCGACCGACCGACCGACCGACCGACCGACCGACCGACCGACCGACCGACCGACCGACCGACCGACCGACCGACCGACCGACCGACCGACCGACCGACCGACCGACCGACCGACCGACTGACCGACCGACCGACCGACCGACCGACCGACCGACCGACCGACCGACCGACCGACCGACCGACCGACCGACCGACCGACCGACCGACCGACCGACCGACCGACCGACCGACCGACCGACCGACCGACCGACCGACCGACTGACCGACCGACCGACCGACCGACCGACCGACCGACCGACCGACCGACCGACCGACCGACCGACCGACCGACCGACCGACCGACTGACCGACCGACCGACCGACCGACCGACCGACCGACCGACCGACCGACCGACCGACCGACCGACCGACCGACCGACCGACCGACCGACCGACCGACCGACCGACCGACTTTAATTCTAATTCTAATTCTAACTTAATTTAACTTAATTCTAATTTAATTCTAATTCTAATTCTAATTTAATTCTAATTCTAACTTAATTCTAACTTAATTCTAATTCTAACTTAATTTAATCTCTAACTTAACTTAACTTAATTTAACTTAACCTAACCTAACTTAACCTAACCTCACCTAACTTAACCTAACCTTAACCTAACCTAACCTAACCTAACCTAACCTAACCTAACCTAACCTAACCTAACCTAACCTAACCTAACCTAACCTAACCTAACCTAACCTAACCTAACCTAACCTAACCTAACCTAACCTAACCTAACCTAACCTAACCTAACCTAACCTAACCTAACCTAACCTAACCTAACCTAACCTAACCTAACCTAACCTAACCTAACCTAACCTAACCTAACCTAACCTAACCTCAACTCAACCTAACCTAACCTAACCTAACCTAACCTAACCTAACCTAACCTAACCTAACCTAACCTAACCTAACCTAACCTAACCTAACCTAACCTAACCTAACCTAATCCTAACCTAACCTAACCTAACCTAACCTAACCTAACCTAACCTAACCTAACCTAACCTAACCTAACCTAACCTAACCTAACCTAACCTAACCTAACCTAACCTAACCTAACCTAACCTAACCTAACCTAACCTAACCTAACCTAACCTAACCTAACCTAACCTAACCTAACCTAACCTAACCTAACCTAACCTAACCTAACCTAACCTAACCTAACCTAACCTAACCTAACCTAACCTAACCTAACCTAACCTAACCTAACCTAACCTAACCTAACCTAACCTAACCTAACCTAACCTAACCTAACCTAACCTAACCTAACTAACCTAACCTAACCTAACCTAACCTAACCTACACTTAACTTACCTTAACTAACCTAACCTAACCTAACCTAACCTAACCTAACCTAACCTAACCTAACCTAACCTAACCTAACCTAACCTAACCTAACATTATTTAACCTAACCTAATCTAACCTAACTTAACCAATCCTAACTTAACCTAACCTAACTTAACCTAACTTAACCTAACCTAACCTAACCTAACCTAACCTAACCTAACCTAACCTAACCTAACCTAACCTAACCTAACCTAACCTAACCTAACCTAACCTAACCTAACCTAACCAAACCTAACCTAACCTAACCTAACCAAACCTAACCAAACCTCACCTAACCTAACCTAACATAACCTAATCCCAACCTAACCTAACCTAACCTAACCTAACCTAACCTAACCTAACCTAACCTAACCTAACCTAACCTAACCTCACAGAACCTAACCTAACCTAACCTAACCTAACCTAACCTAACCTAACCTAACCTAACCTAACCTAACCTAACCTAACCTAACCTAACCTAACCTAACCTAACCTAACCTAACCTAACCTAACCTAACCTAACCTAACCTAACCTAACCTTCCCTAACCTAACCTAACCTAACCTAACCTAACCTAACCTAACCTAACCTAACCTAACCTAACCTAACCTAACCTAACCTAACCTAACCTAACCTAACCTAACCTAACCTAACCTAACATAACCTAACCTAACCTAACCTAACCTAACCTAACCTAACTTAACCTAACCTAACCTAACCTAACCTAACTTAACCTAACCTAACTTAACCTAACCTAACCTAACCTAACCTAATTCTAACCTAACTTAATCCTAACCTAATCCTAACTTAACCTAACTTAATCCTAACCTAACCTAACCTAACCTAACCTAACCTAACCTAACTTAACCTAACCTAACCTAACCTAACCTAACCTAACCTAAACTTCTCTAACCTAACCTAACCTAACCTAACCTAACCTAACCTAACCTAACCTAACCTAACCTAACCTAACCTAACCTAACCTAACCTAACCTAACCTACCGACCGACCGACCGACCGACCGACCGACCGACCGACCGACCTAACCGACCGACCTAACCTAACCTAACCGACCGACCTAACCTAACCGACCGACCGACCGACCGACCTAACCTAACCTAACCTAACCTAACCTAACCTATCCTAACCGACCGACCTAACCTAACCGACCGACCTAACCTAACCGACCGACCGACCGACCGACCGACCGACCGACCGACCGACCGACCGACCGACCGACCGACCGACCGACCGACCGACCGACCGACCGACCGACCGACCGACCGACCGACCGACCGACCGACCGACCTAACCGACCGACCGACCGACCGACCGACCGACCGACCGACCGACCGACCGACCGACCTAACCTAACCTAACCTAACCTAACCTAACCTAACCTAACCTAACCTAACCTAACCTAACCTAACCTAACCTAACCTAACCTAACCTAACCTAACCTAACCTAACCGAAACTAACCTAACCTAACCTAACCTAACCTAACCTAACCTAACCTAACCTAACCTAACCTAACCTAACCTAACCTAACCTAACCTAACCTAACCTAACCTAACCTAACCTAACCTAACCTAACCTAACCTAACCTAACCTAACGTAACCTAACCTAACCTAACCTAACCTAACCTAACCGACCGACCTAACCGACCGACCGACCGACCTAACCGAACCCGACCTAACCTAACCTAACCGACCGACTTAACCTAACCTAACCGACCGACCCGACCGACCGACCGACCGACCGACCGACCGACCGACCGACCGACCGACCGACCGACCGACCGACCGACCGACCGACCGACCGACCGACCGACCGACCGACCGACCGACCGACCGACCGACCGACCGACCGACCGACCGACCGACCGACCGACCGACCGACCGACCGACCGACCGACCGACCGACCGACCGACCGACCGACCGACCGACCGACCGACCGACCGACCGACCGACCGACCGACCGACCGACCGACCGACCGACCGACCGACCGACCGACCGACCGACCGACCGACCGACCGACCGACCGACCGACCGACCGACCGACCGACCGACCGACCGACCGACCGACCGACCGACCGACCGACCGACCGACCGACCGACCGACCGACCGACCGACCGACCGACCGACCGACCGACCGACCGACCGACCGACCGACCGACCGACCGACCGACCGACCGACCGACCGACCGACCGACCGACCGACCGACCGACCGACCGACCGACCGACCGACCGACCGACCGACCGACCGACCGACCGACCGACCGACCGACCGACCGACCGACCGACCGACCGACCGACCGACCGACCGACCGACCGACCGACCGACCGACCGAACCTAACCTAATTCTAACTTAACCTTAACCTTAACTTAACCTAACCTAACCTAACCTACATATAACTAACCTAACCTAACCTATATTAACCTAACGTTAACTTACCTAACCTAACCTAACATAACCTAACCTAACCTAACCTAACCTAACCTAACCTAACCTAACCTAACCTAACCTAACCTAACCTAACCTAACCTAACCTAACCTAACCTAACCTAACCTAACCTAACCTAACCTAACCTAACCTAACCTAACCTAACCTAACCTAACCTAACCTAACCTAACCTAACCTAACCTAACCCAACCTAACCTAACCTAACCTAACCTAACCTAACCTAACCTAACCTAACCTAACCTAACCTAACCTAACCTAACCTAACCTAACCTAACCTAACCTAACCTAACCTAACCTAACCTAACCTAACCTAACCTAACCAACTTAACCTAACCTAACCTAACCTAACCTAACCTAACCTAACCTAACCTAACCTAACCTAACCTAACCTAACCTAACCTAACCTAACCTAACCTAACCTAACCTAACCTAACCTAACCTAACCTAACCTAACCTAACCTAACCTAACCTAACCTAACCGACCCTACCCTAACCTAACCTAACCTAACCTAACCTAACCTAACCTAACCTAACCTAACCTAACCTAACCTAACCTAACCTAACCTAACCTTAACTAACCTAACTTAACCTCACCTATCGTAACCTAACCTAACATATCCTAACCTAACCTCACATAACCGAACCTAACCTAACCTAACTTAACTTAACCTAACCTAACCTAACCTAATTTAACTATCTTAACCTAACCTAACCTAACCTAACCTAACCTAACCTAACCGACCGACCGACCGACCGACCGACCGACCGACCGAATTGACCGACCGACCGACCGACCGACCGACCGACCGACCGACCGACCGACCGACCGACCGACCGACCGACCGACCGACCGACCGACCGACCGACCGACCGACCGACCGACCGACCGACCGACCGACCGACCGACCGACCGACCGACCGACCGACCGACCGACCGACCGACCGACCGACCGACCGACCGACCGACCGACCGACCGACCGACCGACCGACCGACCGACCGACCGACCGACCGACCGACCGACCGACCGACCGACCGACCGACCGACCGACCGACCGACCGACCGACCGACCGACCGACCGACCTAACCTAACCTAACCTAACCTAACCTAACCTAACCTAACCTAACCTAACCTAACCTAACCTAACCTAATCCTAACCTAACCTAACCTAACCTAACCTAACCTAACCTAACCTAACCTAACCTAACTTAACCTAACCTAACCTAACCTAACTTAACCTAACCTAACCTAACCTAACCTAACCTAACCTAACCTAACCGACCTAACCTAACCTAATCTAACCTAACTAACCTAACCTAACCTAACTTAACTTAACCTAACCTAACTTAACCTAACTTAACTTAACTTAACTTAATAACCTAACTTAACTTAACTTAACCTAACCTAACCTAACCTAACTTAACCTAACCTAACTTAACTAACTTAACCGACCGACCGACCGACCGACCGACCGACCGACCGACCGACCGACCGACCGACCGACCGACCGACCGACCGACCGACCGACCGACCGACCGACCGAATTGACCGACCGACCGACCGACCGACCGACCGACCGACCGACCGACCGACCGACCGACCGACCGACCGACCGACCGACTGACCGACCGACCGACCGACCGACCGACCGACCGACCGACCGACCGACCGACCGACCGACCGACCGACCGACCGACCGACCGACCGACCGACCGACCGACCGACCGACCGACCGACTGACCGACCGACCGACCGACCGACCGACCGACCGACCGACCGACTGACCGACCGACCGACCGACCGACCGACCGACTGGACCGACCGACCGACCGACCGACCGACCGACCGACCGACCGACCGACCGACCGACCGACCGACCGACCGACCGACCGACCGACCGACCGACCGACCGACCGACCGACCGACCGACCGACTGGACCGACCGACCGACCGACCGACCGACCGACCGACCGACCGACCGACCGACCGACCGACCGACCGACCGACCGACCGACCGACCGACGACCGACCGACCGACCGACCGACCGACCGACCGACCGACCGACCGACCGACCGACCGACCGACCGACCGACCGACCGAATTGACCGACCGACCGACCGACCGACCGACCGACCGACCGACCGACCGACCGACCGACCGACCGACCGACCGACCGACCGACCGACCGACCGACCGACCGACCGACCGACCGACCGACCGACCGACCGACCGACCGACCGACCGACCGACCGACCGACCGACCGACCGACCGACCGACCGACCGACCGACCGACCGACCGACCGACCGACTGGACCGACCGACCGACCGACCGACCGACCGACCGACCGACCGACCGACCGACCGACCGACCGACCGACCGACCGACCGACCGACCGACCGACCGACCGACCGACCGACCGACCGACCGACCGACCGACCGACCGACAGAACTACTGACCGACCGACTGATTGACGGACTGACTGACTGACCGACCGACCGACCGACCGACTGACCGACTGAACTACTGACCGACCGACTGATTGACGGACTGACTGACTGACTGACTGACCGACCGACCGACCGACCGATTGACTGACCGACCGACCGACCGACCGACCGACCGACCGACCGACCGACCGACCGACCGACCGACCTAACCGACCGACCGACCGACCTAACCGACCGACCGACCGACTTAACGACCGACCGACTAACTTAACCGACCGACCGACCGACCGACCGACCGACCGACCGACCGACCGACCGACCGACCGACCGACCGACCGACCGACCGACCGACCGACCGACCGACCGACCGACCGACCGAATTGACCGACCGACCGACCGACCGACCGACCGACCGACCGACCGACCGACCGACCGACCGACCGACCGACCGACCGACCGACCGACCGACCCGACCGACCGACCGACCGACCGACCGACCGACCGACCGACCGACCGACCGACCGACCGACCGACCGACCGACCGACCGACCGACCGACCGACCGACCGACCGACCGACCGACCGATTCGACCGACCGACCGACCGACCGACCGACCGACCGACCGACCGACCGACCGACCGACCGACCGACCGACCGACCGACCGACCGACCGAATTGACCGACCGACCGACCGACCGACCGACCGACCGACCGACCGACCGACCGACCGACCGACCGACCGACCGACCGACCGAACCTAACCTAACCTAACCTAACCTAACCGAACCTAACCTAACCTAACCTAACCTAACCTAACCTAACCTAACCTAACCTAACCTAACCTAACCTAACCTAACCTAACCTAACCTAACCTAACCTAACCTAACCTAACCTAACCTAACCTAACCTAACCTAACCTAACCTAACCTAACCTAACCTAACCTAACCTAACCTAACCTAACCCAGTCTGCTTCCGGACGTCGTGGTGACCGGACGTGTTTTTGAGCGCTCCCGAGAGTCGACGCAAGTGACGCAAGTGACGCAAAAAGTCATATAGGTAGGGACGCTACAGCGTCACCTGTGAAGTGACGCTTAAAGACGCTATTGACGCCGTCTTTTGGTTAGCGTCAGTGCAGTGAAGTGACGCCAGTGACGCCATAGACGCCGGTGACGCTATAGACGCCGGCGACGCTATAGACGCCAGTGACGCTATAGACGCCGTCCTTAAGTTAGAGTCAGTGAAGTGAATGCGTCTGAACTGATAGACGCAACGGACGCCGACGCTGACGAGCGTCACAGTGATTGTGAGCGACGAAATTGACGCCAAAGCCATTTAATCTAGAATCAGCAAAGTGAAGTGCGGAAATCTAGAATGTCAGCGCCAACTGGTGAAGGAACGTCACAGACGCTAAAGACGCTAGCGGGGGAGGGGGGTAGACAGACGCAGAAGACGCCAAAAGTCCCAGACATAAAAACTGGAGACAGCGTCCCAGCGTCAGTACCAACTGAACCACCCTCCACTAAACATCTAAAAGAGAAAGACACTGTAAAATCATCAAATGGGAAATCTTCGAAGAAAAACAACCCGCAACCACAGGAGCAACATGGAGGGTCCCAAATTTCTGCACAAGCCACCATAAAGAGGATGAATAGAAACACAAACAAAAACGAGATCAGCAAAACGGACCATGATACAGAAACACGAAGAAAACAGGGCCCAGTTAAACCAACCAAAACTCCGAAGAATACTTCCACTTTAGTCAAGGCTCAAACGAGTTCAAAATCAAAAGACAGTATTTTTAACAACCCGGCGTTAGGAAACAATGAAGAACTACAGGGAATAACCACAATTTCACCGAAGCAAATGGAAATACACGATAACATTGAACCAGTATCGAGCAAAAGAATAGAACTAGGTGAAAACGTGGTATCACTGAGTAACCGGAAAATTGCCGCCATTGACGTGGAGACCCGTACTCCGCCTCCAAGCGGAGAAGGATTTACTTCGGTCGCGGCGACGGGATGCATGTCACACAGGGTATCACTAGCAAGAGACCTAATTGAAAACAGCCCAGACTGGACAACCACACCCATGCAAGTTCCAGAATCCTTAGGATCCATCTCGCCAAAATCCTTGGCACAGCTGGCAGAAGCAGCCCTATCACCACCCAGAGAACTAGAATCCAGCAGCGCAACACGACGCCTCTCACTAAGCTGCGGCGCAATAGGAGACGCACCCAGAGAGGCCACCTTGGCAGTCACAATAGCAAAAGAAGCAATTGAAAGCAGAGCAGCAGGCAACCTAAAGAAAGAAGTAAGACAACTAGTGGTTGACAAACTGTTTATCCTCCTCCAATTGGTTATGAGATTATCGGACTCCCGAAACAGAGTCAGAATTGAACTGGAGCGCGAAAGAACAGAGAGGGCAAGGGAAGTTATCCACCTTGAGCGAAAATACAAGGAAGAAAGCAAAAGAACAACAAAACGATGCGAAGATATTGAAGGAACTGTACAGAAGCTATTGAAGGAATCCAACATAACCAGAGAAATCCTGGAACATGAGGTCATTAAAGCTACAAAAGAAATATCTAAGGAACAAGGCTTAATACGCAAGGAATTCAACTCTCACTCTGAATCGATATCAAGAAATAGAAAGGAACCTGAATCCACCCAAAAAAACCAAATACAAGAAGAACTCTACAGAGAAATTAAAGAACTACGCACAGCCATTACTAACAGTGCACCTATTGCAACAGAGAGACTCTCCAGACAGGTTACCACTCTGAACAATGACAC
Source organism: Polylopha cassiicola (assembly GCA_038024825.1). Lineage (NCBI taxonomy): Eukaryota > Metazoa > Arthropoda > Insecta > Lepidoptera > Tortricidae > Polylopha > Polylopha cassiicola. Next base: position 20,671 of record CP149051.1, read on the forward strand.
TAAAAAGATCACAGAGATAGCACCAAAAATAGAAGAAATACTGAATGAACTCAAGGAAATGAAAGTTGAAAACAAAACGCAGAGGGAAAGTGACTTGAAGCGAGACACGAACCTTACAAAAGAAGCAGAAAAATCCAGAGCCATTGACCAAGGAAATGAAACAAGAGACCTGACTCCAGGAAACAGACCTGCGATGGAAGGCTTGCTGAGACGAGAAGTCAGAGAACCAATCAACGAGCTGCGTGAAGAGGTACGCAATTTAAGGAACTCAGGAGCAATAAAGGAGCTACGGATCGAGATGAAAGAACTAAAAGAAGCTACAACAGAACTCCAAGTGCTAAATATGTCCCAACCCCTCCTCATGACGACTACAGAGCTCAGGCAAGAACTAAAAGAAGCAAACGAACAAGCAAAAACAACAAACAAGGAAATTCAAAAAGAGATGAGATCTCTCCAAGAGAAGGTAGCATCATTTGCAGAAATAGTCCGGACACAGCCACCCCAAAAAAGAGGCGAACCATCTGAAACTAAGCGCCTAGAAGAAGGATCTGGAGTAGCGAGACAACATAAAAACCTAACAACCAGTGAACCCGAGCCAATCAAGACTGATTTAGAGCGACCTCGTTATGCAGTAGTGGTGGAATCGATTGACCCGCGTCACACCAGCGAAGACTTAGCAAACAAAGTCAGAGCTGAAATCGACGTAATCAAGCTGGGAATTGGAATCAATAGCCTTAGAAAAATTAAAGGTCAGAAGATCATCTTAGGTTGTGACTCAGATGAAGAATCAAAAATCCTCAAAAGTGCAATTACAAGCTCGAACAATGGTCTGACGGCAACCTCACAACCACTTAAGGACCCACTTATAAGGCTTCCTGGAATCATAGCACAAATTAGTAACACAGAAATCGAGCAAGCTCTACTTAACCAGAACAAAGAAGTAATGAAAAATCTTACACCGGATGAGCAGAAGATTAAGATTATAAGAAGAACGAGAGGACGAACAAAGGAACTGTCGAATGTCATCATTCAAGTCAATGCGGAACTCTGGGCCCGACTAAAAGACCAAAGAATTAAAATAGGATATCAAGTAGTGAGAGCAGTCGACCAATCACCTGTGGTACAGTGCTATAGGTGCATGGCATTCGGTCACCTATCTCATACATGCACTATAGACAACACAAAATGCGGATATTGTGCCGAAGCTCATGACACGAGAGAATGCCCAAACAGGAAAGAAGCACCAAGATGTACAAATTGCAAAACAATGAAGAACGACAATGCTTTACACCCAGCCTACAGTCCTGAATGTCCGGAGTGGAGGAAGTGGGATAGAATTACCCGCCTTCACACTAAATATTGCTAAAGGCACCCCAAGGATAATAGACAGTACAAATAAAAGAATAATCAAGTTCACTCAAGGAAACCTAGGAAGAGGGTTCGCTGCGACCAAGGAATGCCTCACCCAAGCGGAAGGAGAAAATTGCTCCATACTTCTAACACAAGAACCCTATATCGGATCAGCAGGAAGAGTGACCATATCACACCTAGTTATTCAAGACCCTAAAGGCTCCAATTCAAATCCTGTTAAGTCTGCAATTATAATACTAGACCAGAATCTCGAAGTTACCCAGAATCCCAACCACACCGACTGCAACATCTCCACTGTATTGATAAGACTTGGAAATCGCAAGATAGGAATAATCAACTGCTACCTTGAGGGAGACAAAGAACTAGAACCATACCTAAACAAAATTCAGAAAATCATAGAAGAAATGGAAACCGAAGATATAATTCTGGCAGGAGATGTAAATGCTAAAAGCCCATGGTGGGGAAGCGAAACAGAGGACAAAAGAGGCGCCGCAATCGGGGACTTTTTGGCACAGAATAACCTAAATATACTTAATGAGGGTAGAGAGCCTACATTCTACACCTATAGAGGCGATAAACTATACACTAGTCATGTGGACATAACGGCATGCTCGGAATCCTTGGTAGCTAAGGTGGAAGATTGGAAAGTTACAAGGGAAACAACAGGCTTATCAGACCATAGACCAATTGGATTTAAACTTCACCTTTCAGAGGATAAAAGGGCTGAACCCAAAACGACCAGAAGATACAACACCAGGAAAGCGGACTGGATTTTGTTCAGAGAAACAATCAGATCAGGAATTGATGAAAAAGGAATAACTAAGGAAAATATATCTAACGCAAATAATCCGGAGGAAATTGAAACAATAATAAATAGCCTCACTCGAGTAATGGACATAGCCTGCACCACAGCTATTCCTAAATTAATGCCTAAAGCAAAAAACAAAAAACCAACGTGGTGGACGAATGAATTGGACCTAATAAAGAAGGAAGTAATAAGGAAAAGAAGAAAAATAAAATACGCGAACCCAAGAAGACGACAATATCTTGTAGAAGAATATCTGGAAACAAAGGAAAAATACAAGGAAGACATAGAGAAAGCAATCACAACCAGCTGGAAACAATTCTGTACTAAACAAGAAAAAGAAAACGTCTGGGACTGCGCCTACAGAATAATCGGTAAAAGTACAACAATAAACAGCAGGACAGAAAAACTTCTAAAAGGGCACAACGGAGAGGAAATGTTGGATGAAGAGGGCTCCGCTAAACTCTTGGCCTCAACCTTCTACCCTAAGGACGATCCCACTCAAGACACCCCATGGCAACGGACACTTAGAGAGGAAACTCAGAGATATATACGAGAAATCAGAAGCCAAACAAACCTGGAGGACCCTATCCCATTCACAATGGACGAAATGGAAACAGTCCTAAAAGGCATGAATCCAAAAAAGGCACCAGGAATTGACGGCTACACATCTGACATTTGTGAACAAACCTATCGAGCAGCCCCTGAAGAGCTCCTGGAAATATATAACAAATGCCTTGCAAAAGGACACTTCCCAAGGCCATGGAAAATAGCAGGAATAAGAATAATACCGAAACCAGGCAAGGAAGACTACACCGTCCCGAAAGCGTATCGACCAATAGGACTACTCTCTATCCTAGGAAAGGTCCTCGAAAAACTGCTCACAAACCGGCTCATGTGGCAACTAGAAAAAGGAAATCTGTTAAACCAGCGACAATATGGATTCAGACCCCAAAGAGGCACCGAGGACGCCCTTTATGACACCGTACAATATATAAGGAATGGAGTTAGACAAAAGAAGATAGTGGCAGTAGTATCAATGGACATCGAGGGCGCTTTTGACAATGCATGGTGGCCTGCCATCCAAAATCAACTCAGAATAAAGAGAATTGACATTGCAATTCAACGCCTCCTAGCCAGCTACCTAGAAGACAGAGAAACCATAGTCCAGTACCTGGGCAAATCCATCAGGATAGAAACGAATAAAGGCTGTGTACAGGGCTCGGTCTGTGGTCCCGTTCTCTGGAACTTACAACTGGACCCTCTTCTGGAATCCTCAGATAACCTAAGGGCCCATGTACAGGCTTTTGCGGATGACATCGTGGTAATGGCTCAGGGGGACACCATAGAGGAAATAAATGAAGACATCAACAGAGCTCTGAGAGTCACGGAGGATTGGGGGACGAAGAACAAAATGAAATTCGCAGCCCATAAAACACAAGTCATGGTGGTGACCAAGAAAATAAAAGTAGAGGCTCCGGCGTTCATACTGAACGGACAAACACTCACAAAGAAAGATAGCCTCAAGCTGCTGGGCCTCACCCTAGACCATAATCTGAACTTCAGCCAGCATCTAGAGGAGGTAATCCAAAAAGCAGCAGCGGTGTATAAAGGAGTAGCAAGAGCCGCTAAAGCACAATGGGGACTAAACTCAGAAATAATAGGAACTATATATAACAGCGTAGTCGAACCCATTATCACATACGCTGCATCATCCTGGGCATCAGTGACAAACAGAGAATACGCAAGGAAAAAACTAGACAGACTGACAAGAATGTTTGCAATAAAAATAGCTAAAGCCCACCGTACAACACCATTAGTCTCAGCGACACTATTGGCCCGCATTCTGCCCCTGGATCTGAGAGCAGTGGAGAGGCAAAAGCTTTATGAAATTAAGAGGGGCAAACCCATGGAGGAACTCCCGGGAAGATCTCTAGAGGAACGAATCCATCCGGCCCAACTACCGCATCCAGCACAGAGATGCGCAAGACAATACGGGATAGTCACGTCACTGGAAGACCTTGAGAACCTAAACCCGGAACACTTAAAGATATATACTGACGGGAGTAAAATAGAAGGTAAAGTGGGTGCGGCTATCACCTGTTGGGGAGAACAGGGAACAGAGATCTACAAAGCAACCATGAAACTCGAGAACTACTGTACTGTATTTCAGGCGGAAATGATGGCTGTGCTGAAGGCAGTCACTCACGCGAAACGGTTGAACACTCAGGCCTGCATTCTCAGCGACTCGAGATCAGCTCTGGACAGTGTGTGCAGCTACTCTACCCAGAATCCAATAGCCCTAGAAATCACAACAGCATTAGAAGGGATGGATAGAGTAGAGAAATCACCCAAGCTGTTCTGGATAAAGGCCCATGCAGGTCTGTTGGGAAACGAGAGAGCGGACGAGCTGGCCAAGCGGGCTGCACTGAAATCCAAGACCAAACCAGTGTACGACAGGTTTCCCCTGTCGTATGCAAGGCGATCGATAAGGGAACACAGCGTGGACATGTGGCAGGATCGATACAGAGAGGCGTCAACGGGGTCAGGTACTAAGGCCTTCTTCAGGGACGTCAGAACTGCACATCGCATATTGAGAAAGATCGGTCCTACAGATAACCTGACCTCTCAACTCCTGACGGCACACGGAGGAATAAGAACATACCTGTATCGATTCAGGCTGGCGCAGACACCGTTCTGCGTCTGCGATGACATAAGCCCGGAAACCATAGCCCACGTTCTCACAGAGTGCCCGAGATTTGCTGAAGCAAGAATGGAATGTGAAATCGGGATGGGCCGCGAGCTCCCTCCACCCAATGCAAACTCCTTCAAAGACTACCTCGAAGACGAAGAATGTAGAACTTACTTCCTAAAGTTTGCACTGGCGGTCATGCGCAAAGTGGTGATAGCAAACGGATCCAATATAAAGAACAGCAAAAAAGCAGTCCAAGTGCCTCAACCAAATCAGACCCTCCATAGACTGGGTCCCCCCTATAACAACTCCTAAAGGCTCGAACGCCCGAACCTTCCAAGCGCCGTTCCTCATCTCCTGCGTCTGTGCGCCTTGGGCGTCGGAGCGACGCCGGCGCCAGAATTGGCATCATCGCAACTTCTTGTATCCAGTGCGTCTCCCGAGTCCGACGCGTCTTCCGCGTCCGACGTTGTTTTCTTTGACGTTCGAGGCGACGCCGGAGTCTCCTGCGTCTCCCGAATCTCTGGCGTCTCCTGCGTCTCCTGGGATGCCGACGTCGGAATTGGCATCATCGCAACTTCACGTGTCCAGTGCGTCTCCCGCGTCCGACGAGTCTCTCGCGTCCGACGCGTCTCCCGCCTCTGGCGCGTCTCCCGCGTCCGACGCGTCTCCGCGTCTGGCGCGTCTCCGCATCCGACGTGTCTCCCACGTCCGATGCGTCTCCGCGTCTGGCGCGTCTCCGCGTCCGACGCGTCTCCCGCGTCCGATGCGTCTCCGCGTCTGGCGCGTCTCCGCGTCCGATGCGTCTCCGCGTCTGGCGCGTCTCCGCGTCCGGCGCGTCTCCGCGTCCGACGCGTCTCCCGCGTCATATGCGTCTCCGCGTCTGGCGCGTCTCCGCGTCCGACGCGTCTCCCGCGTCCGATGCGTCTCCGCGTCTGGCGCGTCTCCGCGTCCGATGCGTCTCCGCGTCTGGCGCGTCTCCGCGTCCGGCGCGTCTCCGCGTCCGACGCGTCTCCCGCGTCATATGCGTCTCCGCGTCCGGAGCGTCTCCGCGTCCGGCGCGTCTCTCGCGTCTGACGCTGTATTCCCTTGACATTTGTTTGCGTCTCCCGAGTCTCTGGTGTCTCCTGCGTCTCCTGAAATGCCGGCGTCGGAATTGGCATCATCGCAACTTCATGTGTCCAGTGCGTCTCCCGAATCTCTGGCGTCTCCTGCGTCTCCTGAAATGCCGGCGTCGGAATATGCATCATCGCAACTTCATGTGTCCGGCGCGTCTGCCGCGCCCAGCGCGTCTCCGCGTCCGGCGCGTCTCCGCGTCCGGCGCGACTTCGCGTCCGGCGCGTCTCCCGCGTCGGATGCGTCTCCGCGTCCGGCGCGTCTCCGCGTCCGGCGCGACTTCGCGTCCGGCGCGTCTCCGCGTCCGGCGCGTCTCCGCGTCCGGCGCGTCTCCGCGTCCGGCGCGTCTCCAAAAATATAAAATAGTAAGACAAGCACAGATAAAATAAAAACAAGACACCAACATATGTATTTACCACGGTAAATCAATAAATGTATAAGGAACGTGGCAAAACTGGATGTGGCAGATATAACAGTTAACATACTTAATAACACAGCAAATACATATAGAATAGTCTTGTATAAAGAATGGCGAGCAATAGTGTATAGCGGAGAACTTGGTAACCATCCACTTTCCAAACACGAATTATAATACAACATATAACAAACCTCAGTAACCACATTCATTTCGTGCCGGCGTTGCGTCACAAAGATACCCCCAACAATACAGTACCCAGCGTCCCCGCCCCCACCAGCCCCTCAGCGTCCTATATATAAACCGCGTCGGACCTGACCATCCTTCTTCCGCTTCTTGGAGACGCCGTAGCAACCTGACTTCATTAGAGCCCTCGTGTCTTGCGTCGTTCGCGTCGGTAGCGTCTTCCGCGTCAGTGGCGTCTTTTCGCGTCAGTTGCGTCTTTTCGCGTCAGTTGCGTCTTTTCGCGTCAGTGTGCGTCTTCCGCGTCAGGGGCGTCTTTTCGCGTCAGTTGCGTCTTTTCGCGTCAGTGTGCGTCTCTCGCGACGGTGGCGTCTTCTGCGAATCACCTACATCGTCTGCATCACCTGGCGTCATCCGCGTCCGAGAAGACGCCTGCCTAAAACAGTCATCAGCGTCCTGACGTCGGTCGCGTCTTCGGAGTCGCCTGCGTCTCCTAGATCACCATAACCTCTGCCTACTTACCACCTATCTTAGAAGCCATCGGGCAGCGTCTCGGGCACCCATAACATCGAGATGAGTGACGAAAATTGTGGATGCAGGTGGTGCTGGAAAAAGGATCGAATTATACTAATCCTAAGAGAGAGAGTGGAGTCACTCAACCAGCAGTTGAACATGGCGCTGGAGGGGCTTGCAGACTTGAGGCAGGTCCTGGGCATCAGATCGAGATCGGGAGACAGATGCCTGGGGTAGTTTGTGTAAAAGTGTAAATACATTAATATCAAAAAAAAAAAAAAAAAAAAAAAAAAAAAAAAAAAAAAAATTATTAGTTAAGAAATAAACATTGTAGTATTGTATAATATATAGGTAAATATATTACATAGAATCATGGGAAATAAAACAGTTTAAAGAAATTGTAAAATGTAATTATATAAAAATAAAAATATACATATCGTGGATTGAAATACTTAGTAGAGTAATCATCATATATATTAAAGTTTAAAGAACTGAATTATAAATCAGTTAGAATTTAAAAAAAAAAAAAAAAAAAAAAAAAAAAAAACCTAACCTAACCTAACCTAACCTAACCTAACCTAACCTAACCTAACCTAACCTAACCTAACCTAACCTAACCTAACCTAACCTAACCTAACCTAACCTAACCTAACCTAACCTAACCTAACCTAACCTAACCTAACCTAACCTAACCTAACCTAACCTAACCTAACCTAACCTAACCTAACCTAACCTAACCTAACCTAACCTAACCTAACCTAACCTAACCTAACCTAACCTAACCTAACCTAACCTAACCTAACCTAACCTAACCTAACCTAACCTAACCTAACCTAACCTAACCTAACCTAACCTAACCTAACCTAACCTAACCTAACCTAACCTAACCTAACCTAACCTAACCTAACCTAACCTAACCTAACCTAACCTAACCTTTGTTTTTTTTTGACGGAGTGGAAATGCATTTACGCATACCCCCTGGCCCTCTGCCGTGTGGGGGTTATGTGGGACTCACCCGGTTTCCCGGTCATACCCACTAAAACCACTCCGACGTGTCCCTCACTGCCGTTAGTGGGGACGCCACGGGATATGCTCTAAGCCACCGCGACGACCCCCGGCAAGCCCGCTGGCGGGCACCCGCACAAAAAGGAGGGGGGGAAAGAGAGCCTACACGCTTAGCCCCTCCCCTTACCCAACCTCATGGATTTTTTATAGAGGTTTTCTCCTCGCAGCCCCCACCCCGAAGGGTAGCGGCCCTCGCTCCAAACTCTACGAGTAAGGGTTACGAGTTGGCCGACGACCTGCCGAAACAAGTCGCCGCCCAGGCAGAGCACCCCGAAGGGGGGCGCACCCGCAGAACAGGCTCGCCCTGAAAAGGGCAAGCCTGGCCCTCCAGGCAGGCCCATTGCTGGGCCCGCCGTGTGACTGCCTATGACCGCTGCCCTCACTTTGGACCTGTCCGGTATGGGAAACCCTGCCGGCATAGCTCCGAAAGATCACTGGGCAACGACAAGTAGGCAGCACACTTCCCCCCCTGGTCTCATCCACAGTGCCCTCTAGAAAGAGGGACACGCGGAGAGACACCCCCGTGTCGGGTTATTAGCCATCGGCCAACAATATCTCTAAAAGAGAAATTGTTGACCGATGCCCAGGGTGCACCGGCCCAAGTACTGCTCTTCCCCCCGCACCTCCAATTGCGTAAGGGGAACCGCAGCACCAAGGCACACGAGGAGGTTACCCGACATAGCACCCCAACCCTAACCTCACCTAACCTAACCTAACCTAACCTAACCTAACCTAACCCAACCTAACCTAATCCCAACCTAACCTAACCTAACCTAACCTAACCTAACCTAACCCAACCTAACCCAACCCAACCCAACCTAACCCAACCTAACCCAACTCCAATCCCAACCGAACCCAACCTAACCTAACCTCACCAAACCTAACCTAACCTAACCTAACCTAACCTAACCTAACCTAACCTAACCTAACCTAACCTAACCTAACCTAACCTAACCTAACCTAACCAAACCTAACCTAACCTAACCTAACCTAACCTAACCTAACCTAACCTAACCTAAACTAACCCTAACCTAACCTAACCTAACCTAACCTAACCTAACCTAACCTAACCTAACCTAACCTAACTCTTAACCCAACCTAACCTAACCTAACCTAACCTAACCTAACCTAACCCTAACTCTAACCTAACCCTAACCCAACTCCTAACCTAACCTAACCTAACCTAACCTAACCTAACCTAACCTAACCTAACTCCAACCTAACCTAACCTAACCTAACTCCAACTCCAACCTAACCCTAATCCCTAACCCAACCCAACCTAACCTAACCTAACCTAACCTAACCTAACCCAACCCAATCCTAACCTAACCTAACTCAATCCTCTAACCTTAACCTAACCTAACCAACCTAACACCTAACCTAACTCTAACCTAACCTAACCTCTAACTTGGGCCCAATCCAACTTCAACCAACTCAACCTAACCTAACCTAACCTAACCTAACCTAACCTGTCCAAATCCCAACCCCAAACCTAACCTAACCTAACCTAACCTAACCTAACCTAACCTAACCCAACCTAACCTAACCCAATTCCCAATCCAATCTAACCTAACCTAACCTAACCTAATCCTAACCTAACCTAACCTAACCCAACCCAACCTAACCCAACCTAACCTAACCTAACCCAATCAATCCCAACCTAACCTAACCTAACCTAATCCCAACCTAACCTAACCTAACCTAACCTAACCTAACCTAACCTAACAACTCCAACCTGCAATCCCAACCTCAATTTACCCTAACCTAATCCCAACTCAACCTAACCTAATCCCTAACTCCAATCCCTAACCTAATCCCAAACCTAACCTAACCTAACCTAACCTAACCTAACCTAACTCAACCTAACCTAACCTAACCTCCAACTTAACCTAACCTAACCTAACCTAACCCTAATCCTAACCTAACCTAACCTAACCTAACCTAACCTAACCTAACCTAACCTAACCTAACCTAACCTAACTTCAACCTAATCCCTAACCTAACCTAACCCTAACCTAACCTAACCTAATTTCAATCCCAATCCCAACCTAACCTAACCTAACTTCCAACCTAACCTAATCCCAATCTCTAACTTCAACCCAACTCTAACCTAATCCCTAACCTAACCTAACCTAACCTAACTCCTAATCTTAACCTAACCTAACCTAATCCTAACCTAACCTAACCTAACCTAACCTAACCTAACCCAACCTAACCTAACCTAACCTAACTTGGAACCCAACCTAACCTAACCTAACCTCCAACCTAACCCTAACCTAACCTAACCTAACCCAACCTAACCTAACCTAACCCAACCCAACCCAACCTAACCTAACCTAACCTAACCTAACCTAACCTAACCCTCAACCTAACCTAACCTAACCTCCAATCCCAACCTAAACCTAACCTAACCTAACCTAACCTAACCTAACCTAACCTAACCTAACCTAACCTAACTCCTAACCTAATCCCAACCCACCTAACCTAACCTAACCTAACCTAACCTAACCTAACCTAACCCTAACCCAACCTAACCCAACCTAAATCCTAACCTAACCTAACCTAACCCTAACCTAACCTAACCTAACCTAACCTAACCTAACCTAACCTAACCTAACCTAACCCAACCCAACCTAACTCTAACTCAACTCCAACCTAACCTAACCTCCAATCCCTAACCTAACCTAACCTAACCTAACCTAATCCTAACCTAACCCAACCTAACCTAACCCAACCTCACCTACCCTAACCTAACCTAACCTAACCTAACCTAACCTAACCTCACCTAACCTAACCTAACCTAACCTAACCTAACCTAACCTAACCTAACCTAACCTAACCCAACTCTAACCTAACCTAACCTAACCTCCAACCTAACCTAATCCCAACCTAACCTAACCCTAACCTAACCTAACCTAACCCTAACCTAACCCTAACCCTAACCCTAACCCAACCTAACCCAATCCAACCTAACCTAACCTAACCTAACCTAACCTCACCTTACCTTAACTAACCTAACCTAACCTAACCCTAACCTAACCTAACCTAACCTAAACCTAACCTAACCCAACCTAACCTAACCCTAACCTAACCTAACCTAACCTAACCCTAACCCTAACCTAACCTAACCCAACCTAACCTAACCTAACCTAACCTAACCTAACCTAACCTAACCTAACTCCACCTAACCCTAACCCAACCTAACCTAACCCTAACCTAACCTAACCTAACCTAACCCTAACCCAATCCCTAACATAAGCTAAGCTAACCTAACATAACCTAACCTAACCTAACCTAACCTAACCTAACCAACCCAACCCTAACCTAACCTAACCTAACCTAACCTAACCTAACCTAACCTCACCTAACCTAACCTAACCTAACCTTTTTTTTTTTTTTTTTTGACGGAGTGGAAATGCATTTACGCATACCCCCTGGCCCTCTGCCGTGTGGGGGTTATGTGGGACTCACCCGGTTTCCCGGTCATACCCACTAAAACCACTCCGACGTGTCCGTCACTGCCGTTAGTGGGGACGCCACGGGATATGCCATAAGCCACCGCGACGACCCCCGGCAAGCCCGCTAGCGGGCACCCGCACAAAAAAGGAGGGGGGGAAAGAGAGCCAGACACGCTTAGCCCCTCCCCTTACCCAACCTCATGGATTTTTTATAGAGGTTTTCTCCTCGCAGCCCCCACCCCGAAGGGTAGCGGCCCTCGCTCCAAACTCTACGAGTAAGGGTTACGAGTTGGCCGACGACCTGCCGAAACAAGCCGCCGCCCAGGCAGAGCACCCCGAAGGGCGCACCCGCAGAACAGGCTTGCCCTTTTCAGGGCGCCCATTGCTGGGCCCGCCCTGAAAAGGGCAAGCCTGGCCCTCCAGGCAGGCCCATTGCTGGGCCCGCCGTGTGACTGCCTATGACCGCTGCCCTCACTTAGGACCTGTCCGGTGTGGGAAACCCTGCCGGCATAGCTCCGAAAGATCACTGGGCAACGACAAGTAGGCAGCACACTTCCCCCCCTGGTCTCATCCACAGTGCCCTCTAGAAAGAGGGACACGCGGAGAGACACCCCCGTGTCGGGTTATTAGCCATCGGCCAACAATATCTCTAAAATAGAAATTGTTGACCGATGCCCAGGGTGCACCGGCCCAAGTACTGCTCTTCCCCCCGCACCTCCAATTGCGTAAGGGGAACCGCAGCACCAAGGCACACGAGGAGGTTACCCGACATAGCACCCCAACCTAACCTAACCTAACCTAACCTAACCTAACCTAACCTAACCTAACCTAACCTAACCTAACCTAACCTAACCTAACCTAACCTAACCTAACCTAACCTAACCTAACCTAACCTAACCTAACCTAACCTAACCTAACCTAACCTAACCTAACCTAACCTAACCTAACCTAACCTAACCTAACCTAACCTTTTTTTTTTTTTTTTTTTTTTTTGACGGAGTGGAAATGCATTTACGCATACCCCCTGGCCCTCTGCCGTGTGGGGGTTATGTGGGACTCACCCGGTTTCCCGGTCATACCCACTAAAACCACTCCGACGTGTCCGTCACTGCCGTTAGTGGGGACGCCACGGGATATGCTCTAAGCCACCGCGACGACCCCCGGCAAGCCCGCTGGCGGGCACCCGCACAAAAAAGGAGGGGGGGAAAGAGAGCCAGACACGCTTAGCCCCTCCCCTTACCCAACCTCATGGATTTTTTATAGAGGTTTTCTCCTCGCGGCCCCCACCCCGAGGGGTAGCGGCCCTCGCTCCAAACTCTGTGAGTAAGGGTTGCGAGTTGGCCGACGACCTGGCGAAACAAGCCGCCGCCCAGGCAGAGCGCCCCAAAGGGCGCACCCGCAGAACAGGCTCGCCCTGAAAAGGGCAAGCCTGGCCCTCCAGGCAGGCCCATTGCTGGGCCCGCCGTGTGACTGCCTATGACCGCTGCCCTCACTTTGGACCTGTCCGGTGTGGGAAACCCTGCCGGCATAGCTCCGAAAGATCACTGGGCAACGACAAGTAGGCAGCACACTTCCCCCCCTGGTCTCATCCACAGTGCCCTCTAGAAAGAGGGACACGCGGAGAGACACCCCCGTGTCGGGTTATTAGCCATCGACCAACAATATCTCTAAAAGGGAAATTGTTGACCGATGCCCAGGGTGCACCGGCCCAAGTACTGCTCTTCCCCCCGCACCTCCAATTGCGTAAGGGGAACCGCAGCACCAAGGCACACGAGGAGGTTACCCGACATAGCACCCCTAACCTAACCTAACCTAACCTTTTTTTTTTTTTTTTTTTTGACGGAGTGGAAAATGCTTTACGCATCCCCCGGGCCTGGGGCGAAACCTAACCTAACCTAACCTAACCTAACCTAACCTAACCTAACCTAACCTAACCAGTCACGTGCCCGCCAGTGACGAGGCAACATCGTTTTGAGCAAGCTCCGTGTTTAAAAATTCATCGAAGTGGCAATTTTAGTCGCAGCGCGACAAAACAAGTATCCGCGAGTGCGTAAACGTGAGCCCGATCGAATGGAATACAGTGCCATAGCCGGAAAAGTGTTTTTCTTGTGAAAATCGATGAAAAACCGTGTTTTTGTGGTTATGTGTATATTTGGAGCGAAACGCTGCACGTTTGGAGACCGGCACCGAGACGTGCGATACGTCGTTGAAAGCGTCTCTGCGAGCCGCATCCAGCGACACCTTGGACGCCATCCGGCGACTTGCGGCTGAGGCGCTATCACCTGAAAAACAAAAACCACGTGGCGGCGTGGTCGGTGATCCAGGAGCGTCCGGCTGATTTTGACGCTGCACAAACACTCTGCAAGGAACGCCGAGTTAAACGGTACTTTAAAAATAATTTTTGGACTTTCTGTTTAGGAGATATTTCCTTTTTAAAATTAAAACTTTGGACTCTCGTAGCCAAAATTCTTCAGGCAGACCATAGTGTTTTTTCGCCGAAAATAGTTGCGCGCTACAAGTACCTAGCCGCACGTGAAAATTTAGAATTTTTGGACACCTCTTCAGTGAAGAAAATTCAACATTTTTGACTTTTTCAAAAAATTAAACTTTTCAAATATTTACTGTGTGTGTAGAATTAATTAGAGTATATACTAGCCTAGCCACCATTTTCCTGCGTCTTTTGGCGTTTTTTGTAGAACTCTAGCTTAAACGGTTCGAGAGAAAACCGAAATTTAGTGTATTTCTGGTATCAGGCAGAAACCAGATAAAAATACGGTATTGTCTCTTGGTATTTGTCTTCAGAACACCTATTCCAACAGGGGGAACCCAAAACCGGACCCCTCTAGCACTCAAATTGAGCAAAAACCAAAAATCGGCCATTTTGTTTTTTCTGGTTTCAAAATTCGAACAGCTATTACTCGGAAACCGTTTGAGCTAGAAGAGCGGGATTTCCGCTGTTGTGTGTAGTTATAATATAGTTATAAGTAGACATTAAGATTTTGACATTATCTGTCAAAAAATTTTTTTGGACAAAAACCACTTGATAGAGGTAGCCACGACAAGGCCGATAGCCACGTTAAAAACCCGGAGTCTCTACGACGTCTGGTTGCCGAGAAAACCGCTTTTGAAGTTCGACTTTGACAGCTGGACCGCCATCTTGTTTTTCTAGTAATCAGCATAGCTCTGCAACCGGAGGTCCTAGAAAGCTGCGGATTGATTCTGGGTGATAGGGAGAGTCCAGCCTTCCCAGTAGAACCACCAAAACCTGGATTCAGGAACAAAAAAATTGACCTCCCGGAAACGTTCCTATCGGACGGAAAAGGTCGGACTTTTACTTGTAGGAAAAAGCCCCGACCTTCTACGACCACGGGAAGAGGAGAAAACGGCAATCAAACTTCAAGTTTGACAGTTCGGCCGCCATATTGAAAATTTTTAAACCAAGTTTTCTCCGAAACGGTTGGTCGTGGAAGGTTGCGGTTTCCGCAAATCACCTCCAGGGAGAGTAGTCTATAGAGTAGACCCATTTTTTGGACTTTTCAAGTGCTTTCAGGAAACTGAAATTCCTGAAAATTTTCTAATTAGGTTAATAGCGGAATAGGTAGAGCTCATCAGGCCCTTCAAAACGACGCGAATCCCGTCTTCGTACGACCACGGGAACCGGAGATACGAGTTGATACCAATTTCAGAAACCGGTTTCCACACCGGTACCAAAAATTTTGGAAGCCCATAACTCCGGCGTCCGTTGTAGTAACTGGGTCGTGTCGCATATCGTTGCAGAGGGCTTGAAGAGAGCTATCGACTGGACCTATAAATTTAGCTCTACCTAGAGTTAAAAATAAAATTAAAAAATTTTGACCTATTAGAGACTCTGACCTTCAAAATTTATTCTTTGACCACATATCGACCCCCTAGAGTCACTTTAAGGACAGGGTTTTTGGACTCTACATTTTTACATTTTATTACTTTAAGTTTTAGTTTAAAATTTTAGTCTGTAACAGTACTTGTCACTCTTTACAAGTGACAATACTCTCCGCCCTTTACACGGATAATAGACATACTCCTCCAACATGTACAGCACTCCGCCAGCACGGACAACGGGGACTAAAACCCCGCAAAACGCGAAGACCCCTGAACGTAGTGTTAGGAGAAGCGTAGGCGACTGGGAGGCGGTTGGTAGAGAAGCGACCATAACTCCGACCCTCGGTACGACGGCGAAGGCAGGCCCTTCAGAGTGTAAGCAGGCACCAGCAAAAGGCACAAAGACCACGGCCATGGCAAAGGTGTTCAGCCCCCCTAGGAGGGCAAAAGGAACGCGTACCGCTGAAGCAAGGGCCTGCCTGAGCAAAGCAAAACATCACTTGCAAATCTCGAGGAATCTGAAGACCGAGATCAAGCAAGAGGTCACAGAGTCGCTCGACCGTCTCTACCAGTTAGTCAAGGAGGCGGAGGCTGAACTCCAAACAAAAGGTCGAATAGAAAAAGGAAAGGAGACCCCAAAAGAAGGACCACAACTGACGGACACCAACAACACAACTTTCCTGGTTAAAACGAGCGACTCCCTTGTGATCTCCAAGATGGAAGAGCACATGAGGCTCCTTCAGGAGAACTCCAAAAAAATGGAGGACCTGAGGGACGCCATGGACCGTCAGGTGGAAACCCTGGAGAGGAACACCTACGCGAGAGTAGCAGCCACCGGAACGACGCACCAGCGCACCGGAGGACCGGCGCTGCACTCGGTGGTGGTCTCCTCCAGGGACGACACCGAAACAGGCGACCAGGTCTTGGGAATCATAAGGGAGGCGGTCGATGCAAAGGAAGGCTGGGTGAAAGTGGACAAAGTACGAAAGGCGAAAGATAGGCGAGTAATAGTGGGATGCAGAACGGAAGAGGACAGAGAAAAAATTAAACAACGGTTGGAAAAAGTTAAAGACCGGATAAAAGTGGATGACATCCAAAATAAGGACCCGCTCCTCATCCTGAAGGATGTCTTTAACTTCAATACCGACACCGACATCCAAAACGCCCTCAAAAATCAAAATCGTTTCCTATTTGAAGGGCTAAAGGAACAGGAGATTCGGGTGGAGGTCAGATTCCGCAGACGGGCGAGAAATCCACACGCCAGTCATGTCATTTTAAGGGTGTCTCCAAAAATATGGCAAAGAGCCACAGAGAGAGGAGCTTTGCATATAGATCTGCAAAAGACCAGAGTGGAAGACTTTTCCCCTCTGGTCCAATGCTCCCTCTGCCTGGGGTATGGGCATGGACGCAGATTCTGTAAAGAGACCGTTGAAAAGTGCAGCCACTGTGGGGGGCCGCACAAAAAGGGAGATTGCCCCGAATGGATGGTGGGTGCTCCTCCAGCGTGCTGCAACTGCTCTCACTCAAAGATGAGTCCGGCGGATCACAACGCGTTCAGCCAGGACTGCCCTGTGAGACGAAAGTGGGATGCTTTGGCCAGGGCCAGTGTGGCATATTGCTAAAGTTTACCAGGCGGACCAAACGACGCAAATAAGCAGCCTCATTAAACACCAGCAATACGTAGTGGCACAGGCCAACCTACAAAGGAAGCGACTCGCCACTGATGAACTTATGATGGAAGCTGAAAAGAGAAAGCTTACCTTCGCACTGCTCCAGGAGCCGTACGTGGGCGGGATCAGAAGGATGAAGGACTATAGAGGAGCACGAATCTTCCAGAGCACAGAAATTGGCGACGGAACTGTCAAGTCAGCCATAGCAGTCTTTGACAAACGAGTAGAGGTAATTCAGTGCACAAACCTAACCACGAATAACATCACTGTGGTGAGGCTCAAGACTAGCGCCTGGGAGATCGTAGCTGTTTCCTTCTACTTCGAACCAGACCAACCCATAGGGCCATACTTGGAGCAGCTTAGAAAGATTAAGAAGGAAGCTGGAATCAGGTTCATCATGGGGGTGATTCAAACGCCAAGAGCACCTGGTGGGGCAGCAAAGAAGTGGACCATAGAGGGGAGGACATAGCCGGAACACTCTTTGAAATGGACATGCACATCTTGAACGAAGGCAACATCCCAACCTTCCAGACAGTTAGAGGCACCAAAGAGTACTCCAGCTTTGTGGATGTGACGGCTTGCTCTCTGGACCTTCTCGGCTTGGTGGAAGACTGGACAGTCGACCAAGGGCTGACCACCTCCGACCACAACGGCATCATTTTCAAAATTAAACTTGAAAAAGCGGAAGGCATGACAGTACAAAGGACGACAAGGCTGTACAACACCAGAAAAGCAGACTGGAGCCAGTTTCGTGAGAAACTGACCCATCTAAACGCCGAAAAGTCAGTGTGTACAGCGGGTGTAAACGCAGCACACAGCCAAGAAAAGATTGATGAAATAGTAGACGTTTATACGCAAAACATCAGCGAATGTTGCAGTCATGCCATCCCTAGGAAGAAAACTCACGAAAAACTAGCCTTACCGTGGTGGTCGGAGGAGCTGTCAAAACTTAAGAAAGAGGTCGCCACCAGGAAGAGAAGGATCAGATGTGCAGCCCCTGTCCGCAGAACCAAGGTCGTCAAAGAATACCTGGAAGCGAAAGGGGCCTACGAGGTCCAAGCAAAGGAGGCACAAATCGCAAGCTGGAAGGAATTCTGTGGAAAGCAGGAAAGAGAGACCTTCTGGGAGGGAATCTACAGGATTATTGGCAGGGCATCAAAGAGGCATGAGGACTTACCTTTGAAAAAGGACGGGAAGACGATGAGTCCAGAAGAGTCAGTCAAAATCATAGCGGAAGGCTTCTACCCGGAAGATCGGCCTGAAGGCGAAAACGCCGACCACCAGCAAACTAGGGAAGCGGCAAACCGGGCAAACGAACCGGCTCATGGTGACAAACATGACCCGCCGTTTACTCGGGAAGAGCTTAGGTTTGCGGTGGAAAGCTTCAACCCAAGGAAGGCGCCTGGCTTGGACGGATTCACAGCCGACATATGCCAAAAAGCCCTCTTCCGCGGAGCCGGACACATTTTTGGCCTTAGCGAATAAATGCCTGGAACTCGGATTCTTCCCCACTATCTGGAAGCAGGCCACGGTAGTCATCCTTAGGAAGCCGGGGAAGGATGACTACACAAACGCGAAATCCTACAGGCCCATCGGACTTCTCCCGGTACTGGGAAAGATATTCGAGAAGATGGTAATTACCCGGCTAAAATGGCACCTGGTCCCGCGGTTGAGCACACGCCAATACGGCTTTCTTCCCCAGAGGAGTACCGAAGACGCCCTCTACGCCCTTGTAGACCACATACGATATAACATAGACAGGAAAAAACTTGTCGCTGTGGTCTCCTTGGACATAGAGGGGCCTTCGATAACGCATGGTGGCCGGCAATAAAGGCAAGGTTGGCGGAAGAAGAGTGCCCAATAAACATCAGACGGGTACTGGATAGTTACCTGACAAACAGGACGGTGACAGTGCGATACGCGGGGAAGGAGTACAAAACCAACACCAACAAAGGATGTGTGCAGGGGTCCATCGGTGGCCCAATTTTGTGGGATCTTTTGTTGGACCCGCTGTTAAAGGGGCTTGAGAAACGCGGCGACCACTGTCAGGCCTTCGCCGATGATGTGGTGCTGATGTTCTCCGGGGAAACAGCACTCCAGATACAGACGCAGGCAAATGCGGCCCTTGCCTATGTCAAGGCGTGGGGTGTCAAAAATAAATTAAACTTCGCAGCACACAAAACAAATGCAATGCTATTAACACGGAAGCTAAAGTTTGACACACCACGCCTTGTCATGGGGGGAGTCAACATTGTACTGTCCAACGAAATTAAAATCTTGGGACTCACGATCGACAATAAGTTGACGTTTAATCAACACGTGTCGGCCGTGAGTCGCAAGGCGATTGGACTGTACAAAAAACTGTCGAGTGCTGCAAAAGTCCACTGGGGTCTGGAACCGGAGATCATCAGGACCATATACACGGCGGTCGTCGAGCCTACGATTTTGTACGCGGCAAGCGCATGGGCACCTGCGTCTGAGAAGATAGGTGTACGCAAACAGTTCGACAATGTCCAGAGGGGCTTCGCACAGAAGATGATTAAGGCCTACCGTACCGTGTCGCTAAACTCGGCTCTAGTACTTGCCGGGATTCTTCCCTTGGACATGAGAGTCCGGGAAGCGGCTCTCCTTTACATGGTAAAGAGAGGCCATTCCCGGCAGGTGATAGGAGACCGAGACGTAGAAAAACAGGACCGGTACACAGGCACACCTCATCCAGCAGAGCGACAAGAGCTGTCATTCACATGCCTGGTAGACGCTGCACAAGTGGAACAGCACAACAACAATGGCCTAAAAATCTTTACAGACGGCAGCAAAATTCAGGGCAGAGTCGGTGCGGCACTGTCCATATGGGACGGTGACGCAGAGACCAAAACCAAGAAACTGAAGCTGGACCACTTCTGCACCGTCTATCAGGCGGAAATGCTAGCTCTTCACGAAGCGGTAAAGGAAGCTCAGCGGAGCACAGCGGCGGCATGTAACATCTACAGCGACTCGAGGTCTGCCCTCGAAACCGTTGTAAACGGCATTTCCCTCCATCCACTTGCGACCAAGATCAGGGCTTATCTAAAAACTACTAAAGATAGAGGCAAAATAATTAAATTATTTTGGATCAAAGCTCACGCAGGTCTGGAGGGGAATGAGCGGGCAGATGAGTTAGCAAAAGCTGCCGCCATAGGACTAAAGAAAAAACCGGACTATGATGCATGCCCGATTTCATTCGTCAAGCGACAAATCCGATTAGAGTCGCTCGACGAATGGAATAATCGTTACAAGGAAGGCGAAACCGCCTCAACAACAAAGGTGTTTTTCCCGGACGCAATAAGTGGCTATCGAGTCTTGCGAAAAATCAAGCTGGATCCGATGTTGGTTCAGGTATTGACGGGGCACGGTGGGTTTTCCGAATACCTGAATAGGTTCAGGTGTAAGGACAGCCCGGCGTGCCTCTGCGATCCTGAAAAAGAAGAAAGTGTGCTACATATACTAACAGAATGTCCAATCTACTGTAAAGAGAGAGAGAGCGTTGAAATAGAAATAGGAATAAATGTAACCATAGATAATATAAGATTAATAATAGATAGTAAGGACATTAGAAACAAGTTTATACAGTACTGTAAGCAAATAGCAACAAAAATAGTTAAGAAAAATAAATAGTTGTTAACGGATTTACTGGAGTATATATTGATATATATACCAGGAGTAACCATTGTAAATTAGATAAAAATAAGTTAGATATAGTCTTAAGTACATTATTGTAATAAACTAGAAAATAAGAGCAATTTGTAAAATAAATAAGAGAAATATGTAACAAATGAAATAAAGAGCCCTAACCCTGTTGTACCGTAAATACCCTAAAAATAAACAGTAAATATCATAATTAGATAGACTAGATAATAGATGGGCATCCCACCCATACTAGCGAGAATGATGAAGGATGTGAGAAAGAAACAGTATGTAGCATGAAAGTGCGAGATGAATATAAGAGAGAACTGGAATGAATGTCAGAAGCCTAAAATAGACTCCGATAATGTTGGAGGAACAAGATATAAAAAAAAAAAAAAAAAAAAAAAAAAAAAAAAAAAACCACACCTCACCTAACCTAACCTAACCTAACCTTTTTTTTTTTTTTTTTTTTTTAACGGTGTGAAAATGCGTTACGCATCCCCCAGGCCTGGGGCGACCTGGGGGTATGTGGGACTCTCCCGGGACTAGTTCCCGGGCATACCCACTAAAAACACACCGGCGTTTCCCGCACTGCCGTTAAGGGGACGCATGGGATCATGAGTATTTCACCATGACGTCCCCCGGCCGCCCCGGTCTATCTCACCGGGGCTCCCGCGCCATGGGGGGGTAAGTCGGTACGCTCGACTTGCCCCCCAGACGAAGGCCGTCAGAGGGTCCCCAACCCTCCGGCCTTACAGGGGAATCTGGCGGTTCGCGGCGAGATACCGCGAACGCCTAACTCCCCTTCGTCTGCGCCGGAGCGGGTGCGCGTCGGCTGCTTCTTCGCGCTCCCGCTCCGCAGCCTCCTTCTGGGACATGACAGTCTCGCAGAAGGAGGCCGCCGCCTCCCACCCCCTGTCGCTGCTCAGCATCCCGGCAATGATGCTGTGCAGCGAGAGGTCCTCCCTCCCGAGGGCGAGCCTCAGGGTGCGGCGATCATCCGCCCAGCGACTGCACTCTT